>VDFB02074606.1:0-89216 GCA_007258455.2 Sequoia sempervirens | reverse complement strand
TAAATTAACAAGAGCTTTTTCCAACTTCATAATACTATGCCCGGGTTGGACAAGATGATGTTGGAAAAATAAAATTATATATGTGTGTGTGTGTGTGTGTGTGTGAGAGAGAGAGAGAGAGAGAGAGAGAGAGAGAGAGAGAGAGAGTATGCTGCCACAACAACTTCACTATTCTCCTCAATTGAGTCGAGAAAACTTATTAGTATACAATGCTCCTTCATAAAAGAAGTCAAGTCAAAATATTAGACTCAAAGACTAGCTTAGCTATTTAAAATTACCACAAAATAATACACATTTAAATGATAAATCATTCAAAAATTTAGGGATAACAACATAGTTATGTGAGATTGAAGACATTGATCATTATGTCATCACTTTGGCGTATTCACCCCATAGTATGAACTCAAATATCATCATCATGATCAACATTCTTTTGTATTTTAAAATTGGCAAGCATCAAGTAATAGCATTTATATAACAATGCACAATACATAAATGGATATATATAATTTCACTTATCTATATAAAAAAAAAGAGTTAATAACCCTAAAAAATCCTTACCAAATGCGACGACGAACAAGACTCAACTGTCTAAGGTTGAATTACCTTCAAGCATGCTAGAGACACCCCTAGAATCATTAGCTTTATGAAAACAATACTTGACCAACTCTAAGCTCAGATGGCATTGTTAGAGGATTCACAACTTCACCCTTCTCCTAAGTGATACTCCCCCTCTTTCTCTCTGGAGTTGCTCGGATCACTCCTGCATTTTCACTCAAGAAAACAATGGTAGCTAGCCTGGAAACCATCATAGCATGTTCATATCACATTTTCATTAACATTTTATTTAAAGAAAATAGATCCATTTCATAGAATTTCATCATACTCATAGCATCAAGTAACCATCAATAATCCATTTAATTGCAGTAATATATCATTGTACATTTTCATCATAATATTCAACTATCAAGATTTCATAGTCTCGAGTTTAATCATAGTAATTTACCCTAGAGTGAAAAGTAATTTTAGAAATCTAGGGTGGGGTGTAAAAATTCCTTTGTTCTCATTGTTCCATGAGTTATTTGGGGAATGATGACTGCTTTGAGCTTGATTATATTCACTATAACAAAGACATAATGCTGACCCTAAATCTGTGGATCCCTTATGTGTTCTCTTAGGATTGGATATGGGGGGGCAACCTCCTTTCATGACGTAGCTCTATTCAGAAACATATGCTTACATAGGGATTTCTGAATAAATCTCTCATGTATTAGCATTTATCATTCTTCTACTTTAAAGTAATTGCTCACAACATAGTGTTTAGCAATTTCTTCAAAGTGGGGGGCATACATGTCTCCATTCATTATTTGCATCTTCCCTTCAAATTGTGGTCTTCTTACTTCATGTGACATGTCTTCTTGTTGGTGACATTGGGTTTGATGTCCTGCAAGAGTGTGACCTTTCTTGGCATATGACATTCCTCTTAGTGGTAATGCTATGTTTGCATTCCCTAAGGTGTGAATATTTTATCCCTCGACTAGTCCTCTCTTGGTGACATTAAGCATGATGTTCCCTAAGGTGTGACCTTTCATGCATTAAGAAAAACCCCTTTGACTATCCTATCCTATTGCATTTAAAACATTGTCATGGCCACTAAGCATAACACAACTTGCTTGCTAGTGGTGCCTTTTTTTTTTTTCATGAGTGTCTAGCATAATACAACTTGCTAGCCTTGTGGAACCTTTGACCATTTTTTGTGGTGCCTTATTAGAGTTATCAAGAGGTATAAATTTTGGTATGGTTGATGTATGAGAGCCTATAGACCTAGCATGAATTTCTCATTAGCCACCTTTTTGTGGGTACATACTGACCTAGTCTGTGTTTCTCACTTTCTTGGGTCTCACCTAGTGGACATTAGATTTCACTAGCCCTCATGAGTATATTTTTTTCACATAGTGGACAATGGGGTTTTACTTGTGAACACATTTTATGGACAATAGCACTTGTAATTGCAACTAGTCCATCCTTCCTTTTGTTTCTTTTTGCATTAATTTTGACATTGTATGATTGTGTATCTTGTGTTGCTGCTATAGGAATGTGTCCCTTTGTGCTTATGTTGGTTTTCCATGGGATCTTGATCTTGGGGGATTTTCCACCTCCTTGATCTTTTTCATCCTATCCCATCAAAATTTTTGCACTTGGACCCCTCTTGACATACATTTTTCTACTTTAGTGTGAGTCTGGTGTAAGTTCATACTAGATCACTAAAGTGGGGGTTAAATGTAGTGTCGAAAAATGTACTCCTTTACATTTTCACACTATGCTCACATCCCCTTAATTAATTGGACTTAATTAATCCTTTAATTGGCCCAATTATGCATTCACAAGCCTAATTAATTTTGTTTTCCAAAAGGGAAATCCACATTTAATCAATGCATTCACTTAATTACACATCTTGGAAAATGTGTCCTAGGTTTAGGGCCTAGGACCCATTTCCCCAAGGGAGAATGGGTCCTCCTTAAGTCTTGGATCCCATTTTTTAATAGGTTTTTGGTAGCATTTTAATGATCTTAATTCAAATTTCAAAGGTCGGCTTGCGGTGTTTAATTGTCGGGTGATTAAGGAAACACCTATAAATACAAGGTCTTTTTATCAATTCAAATCTAACAAACTTTATTCAAGAATTACATGAGAAAATATTATTTTCAAGAGAATTGGAGAACATATTTATCAGTCATTTATTGCAGCATTCAAGATCCTATCATGATGTTAAGATTTATGTGTGTTCACGCATGTTTTGGAGCTAACATTGTGATGTAGGTTTCAAGTTTCAAGCAAGTATTCAAGCATCAAATCAAGTGTCAAATCAAGCATCCAATCAAGAAATTTCATGCAAGATCCAATCCTTAGAGAGATGTGTTAGACTTTAGTCCTCTAAGGGCATCCATTAAAGGGTTTGATGAGGTGTAACAAGCTTTGTTCATTCATCAATTCCTTCAATTTATCATTATTTCATTATGAAGGTTTAATTATCAAATTGGGATTTGACCAAGGAAAACCCTTATCCACCAAAAATAAACATTTTTCTCCTCTCTTTGTGTGTGCAAGTTTATAGGTGAAGGTTTGAAATTGGATCAAAAGTTGAATTTTGCAAAGTTTTCAAAACATGAAAACTCACCTAAATTTTTTATTTCTGACTTTCTGATAGTCAAACCTGGGGGAATCAAAAGCTTAGATCTAGGATCTAAGGACTGGAAAAATAATTTTGAAACCCTTGTACAGAGACCCATTTGCCCCTAGGCGAATATGTTCTTCAGCATAACTTGGAACCCACTTTTGGAGCCAAGTAAATACCATCCTAACCTTCTCAAATCTACTGGTTAATGGTTGTTTCTATCATTTTTATCATAATAATTTATATTTCAAGTGTTAGATCTCATAGGTTTTATTGTAAAAATGCTTTTATTCTTCTCCCAGAACTATTGTTCAGTCATTTTTGTCATAAGGAAGTTAAGGCAACATAGTGTCCAAACCTAGGGTTGACTGAACCCGAGCGTTGCAAGTCAATTCTAATCATTTGTGGCACTATGCCTCTTCCTAATGAACATGCAAAGGTGGATTTGTGATTAGGTGGAAACCCCATTTTTCTTTTGGCATAGGTCCCTCATTTCACATCACATTTTTAGGTCCTCTATCCATCTCCACCATTTTCCTTCATTTCAGTTACTGATGTGGGGTTGAATATTTTTTAGTTATTTAAGATAGTAGCACTGATTATGTATCTTTGCTTTGAAATATTTAATATGTGTCTAGATCTTGTAAAATTACCTCATGTGGATTCTTCTATTTGTTATGCTTTATTCTTGGTCACTTATTATATTGGTATGTTTATTGTAGTGAAATGGATTTTTTGGGAGTACCTGATATAGTTCATTTGAATCTATAGCAGTAGTTTCAAGTGCATGAGAATCTCTATTCACTTTTAGTAGATTGTTGGAAATGATATTGGTCATGATGCCATGCACAACTTTGTATTACTTTCATTGGGAGCTTTATGCGGTTATACAATGTTTTTCTATCTTCTTTGTTTCAATATTTTGGTTCTAAGTTATCATTTTAGTGTGTAGTGAGAAATGGATAATATTTGATTAGAAGATGAATCATGTTTTGCAATGGTTATCAGTTTCATAAGGAGCTCTTGGATTTTTTCTTTAGATAGTAGTGAGAGTTTAATGATATCTTTGGTTCTATTGACAAAGGATGTGCGATGATTGTATCTTCTTGGTTTAGAGATCATGGTTGTACTCTTCCTTTTGAGAGCTCATGGTGTTGAGATCTATGATTGTCTTGTGACCATGGAGGATCATTAGTTAGGAGATGGTTATCATGATGCTTGGAGAGCTTGGTTACATGATTTAGTGGGAGATTTGGAGATGATGGTGATTCATAATTTGATGATGGATGTTTCTCTTCATGTGATTGCAGATGTTGTTTTTGTTGGAATATGAAGTCAATTTTATTGTTATTTTAGTAGTGACAAATAGTCAATATTGAGTACCTATGTAGTGCTTTAGGAATTTTCCTGATGCAACCAAAGATTGAAATGACAAGGGGTCCCATGGGGGCTATCGTAGCATCTTGGATGTCAAGCGACATTACACTAGATGTTTTTAGTGAAGCTAAATTTTTTCAGGACTCACTTTTATGGTAATTTTATAAATGTTTGGCATGTAGTTGTATGAGACACTTTTTATTTTTAGAAATTTTTGTTCAAAAAAGATTTTACAACTCAAATTTATTATACTCTTTCAAAGTCATGCTTTTTGTTACTTTTTGAAGACTTTTGTAATTATGAATTTCTTGAGAAATCAAAATATGAGAGATCTTTGCCAATGGTTTTTTATTGGTATAACTTTACCAAGTTTTCCATGTAAATACTATGCTAAATTTGTACTTATTATTTTTCTTTGTCTATTCTGTAGTACAAATTTTTCTTTCAATTGGTATCAAATCAAGGATTTTTGTGTAGAAGCTGTGTTTTTGAGAAGTGAATAGTGACAAGAAGCATGATTACCATATTTGAGGTGCAAATGTTTGTTGATGGTTCTAATTTTTCTTTATTGAAGCTAAAGATTTAAGATTTAATGGTGAATGATGGATGTGCTCTAGATCTCAAAGGGGTAGTTTCAAAACCTGCAACCATAACCAAGGAAGATTGGGATGAAAAGGATAGCATGGATAGAGTAACAAACCAATTATCCCTAGTAGATTCAATACTATTCAATATTATAGAGGAGAAAGTTGCACATGACTTGTGGACTAAGCCCAAAAATCTATATGAGATGAAGTCATTAGTAAATAACATTTTGTTATGTAGGTAGTTATATGATTTGAGAATGCATGAAAATTCATTATCATAGACCATTTGAATAATTTCATCACACTCACAAGCAAGTTGGATTCAACGAGGGTGAAAATTGAGGAAGAGGATAATGTAACAATATTATTGTTCTTGTTTCTTGATACTTGGGACCAACTAGTTATGGCTCTTAGTAACTCAACATCAAGTGGGAAATTAGTCTTTGAAGATGAGGTGGCCACTATAATTTTTGAAGTTTCAAGTCGAAAGCTATCTCAAGGATCTTCTTCTAATGAATCCCTAATTATAAGAGAAAAAACTTGGGAAAGAGGAAATTGTTGGAATTAGGGAGCACTGAGAGGGGGGGGGTGAATCAGTGTTCTACAAAATTTAACCTTATTAATATGATCTTTAAACCACTTATAACATTCAACCAAAAGAAATCATCTACAACACCATAGCACAAGGATTTTTATGTGGAAATCCTGTTAGGGGAAAAACCACAGTGGAGGTTAATCCACAATTTGAGTACTCAAATATAAGCATTTTACAAAAATGGGAATGCACTTGCATTCAGGTGCACTGCCTAGAGCTCATTGCTCAAAAAATAAAGGCTCACTACCTTACAAAGATTTAGATTACATCCAAAGGATTGGACTAAGAAAGTACCATCTATAAATGCCTGATTACAGTTTCGGTTAGGCTCAACAACTGCATTCTTGACCTTCTGTTTGATTATGCTCTTCTGCTTTGTTCTGCTCTAACTGGCATCAAAAATCCTTAATGCACAAGTGAAATTGTGCATAATTGCTCAAAAATTTCTTTGACATTCTTAGCACACATCAAATTACTTCAAACACACACCAAAATGATATAATCGATCACTTATATATATATGCAACAAAATATTTGATCAACCATATGCTAGCTTCAATATAACATAAAATATTTTCCAACCGTCAGCTCAAATCATGAATAATATTCAATGCGCATCCAACAAATTTGGCCACAACATAGTGAGGACCCAAAACAAAATCTCTCAAACCCAAAAATACTTAAAACAATTTTCCTCAAACAAATCGCAACATGCCACATTCACTTAGTGGCCTTCAAGCACTATTAAACAAAAATTAAAACAACCAAATCTCCTAACTCGTACACCAATTAATGCGATGACACAAAACTTGAGAATGAGATATTCTAGATACTCAATGACCTTCCTTGAGATCCACAACCCAAACCGGTAATGCAAATGGATCGACAAACTCAACTTCAGTTGGATAACCTGTTCTTCACTCCGTCTTCTGGTATGGACAAATAATGAAGTGTGAACCAGATCAATGACTTAAGTTTCCATCAATGAAAACACCAGAAGCCATATGCTGACAATCTCCTCCTTTGGCATTGATGGCAACACTTAGTGAAAAATGACTAAGTGTCAGAACCAACATACTGCAATCCTTCAAGATTTCAAAAAGTCATAGCTGCCACAACTCCCCCTGAATTTGATAAGGCATTTTTCACTGCTCTCTCTCCCCCTTTGACATCAATGACAAAGATAATAAAATATTTTCCTATAGTATTCCCTTTTTAAGTGTAACCGAAAACATACTTATTCAAGAACTGGTTCAAAATTTTGAAGAAATACAACTGATACTTATGTTAGAAGATTATTTTGTTTTTTTCATTCATCTCCAGAAGAAACTTCTTCCATGCTTCTACTACAATCCTGGTGATTATGATCATGCTATTTTTTTCAGATGTCTAGTTTATAATCTTGATGAGGGATTCCAGAATGGTGATGGCTTCTTCTAATATCTCTCCTTTCCTCCGTATCTCAATTAATTGTTCTAGTCTGCATTCTGTTATGTCCTTTACTTTCCAAAAGGTGTCAACAATCCCATTTATGGTGTTTTGAACATTTATATGCTATGTTTGTAATTCTTGAATCTTTTTCTTAATTGCATCATCTGAATCCTGAAACATGTTGAAATTTTTTCCAATATTGTTCAACTCTGTTTCAATTTTCTCCAACTTCTCTTTGTACTTTCTGATTGCATGAGGCCATCAAAGACAATAATTGTAGATGTTGTTTGATGTGCTTATGCATTACCTTAGCTGATTCATGTGCTTTTTTAGCTTGGTGAGTGATAACCTATACTGATTCTTTAGGTGTAGAATTACTTCTTCCTTATTTTGAGACTCAGAGTCCATGATTTCCTTAATGCATTCAATCATCTCTTCTGGCAACATATTCTATAAACTCTCTAATTTAATATGATTGTGCACAAGATGAGCACTTAGTACATTTAAAATCATGTCATGCTCATATGGAGGTTTGATAGACCATAGGTTTGTGATTTTCTACATTCCATCTTCCTCATGAATAAGCTATAATAGCTCTTCTTTGGTTAAATCACCTTCTTCTTCACTTTCTTCTGTCCTTTCCTTTTCTTGTTCCAGTTTGGCTGTTTCTAGTTATTTTATTTGGGTGTCCTCAATTTCCTTATCAAATTCCTCATCTGGTATATCTACAATCACCTGTTCTTTTCCTTTCCCTTCAACTCTTGGAGTCTTGCATTTCGGTGGAGTATATACAACAATTTCTTTTGCTCTTTTCTTCTTTCTCTCCATCTCACCAGAGGAGGAACCAACTTCAAGTGCCCTTACCCGAAGGGGAATGCAAATTGAGCCAAACTTTCCTAGCAACCCTTTAAAGAAACTTTCATATTCTTGATTATAGTTTTCCAAATTGTTAGAATGAATGTAAATCTTCTTGCAAACTGGTTCACTCTCTTCCCATATTATATTGTTGTTCAGTGGTAAGCAATTCAAAAAATACATCATAAGACATATGACCAAAGCACCAAACCTAAAATGGTAATCTATCATCTTTGTCAATTGAACATTCTCCATCAGTTAATCTTTCAGTAATCCACAAAGGTCAAAATCCTGATCTTCCATTATCATCTTGTGTGAAATGTAAACAACACCTGTCGAAGTTGTGCCTTCTCTATTTCGAAAAAATATTTTGTAAGATACTCCATGCACAATGTACCTTGTCACTGAATCTTTGATTGTTAAGATTATTAATGCCCTTTGATCTCCATTTACTTTAGTTAGGGTTTCAACTTCTTTATTTCAGATTTACTTCTTTCTCGACACATCCCCAACTTTGCATAACCTAGTTATGGTTCCAATTACTTCTTTCAAGATGTGGTAGGGTTTATCCAGAGTTAGAATATCATCATTCAATCTATCTAGAATAAACTCAATGATTTATGTGTTTTTGAAATAGGGGAAATCACTCCAAATATCCAAGCTTTTGTGTTTTGCTTCTTTCAGCCATTTCAATTCATTGTGCAACAACATGTTTCTTACAACTCTAATCTTCTCACTGCTATACTCATCTAGGTTTATCATTCCTTTGATTTGTTCCATTTTACTTTCCGCCCGTACTCTTGTCTTGATTTTAGCAAAGAAGTTCTTCAACCGCACACCAAATTAAATGGAAATTTCTCAATACAACTAAAGTACCTGAAGGATTAGGATTTCACCACTGAATTGCTTTTGAAATTCTAATGCAAAGTGCTCTCCTACCCTTTTTCTTTGATATAAAGTGGAAAATGAGGGTTCCAACTTGCTTTTTATAACTCACACACCTAACCTTTTGTTGTAATAAATGCTTTTTCCCTAGGTGTTCTAGATACCCTATTCTCTCAGTCAATGAGAAAAAAATTCTTTTATAGACCTTCAATTTCTTTACAAGTATTTTCCAATGCATCTATAAATAATTAATACAACTGTTGAAAATATGCCACATTCTGGTGCCAACTACCGATAGGGGGAAAATATTTTTCTTGAAAAACTACACCTAGGACAATGGCTTGAAATCAATTCTTGGAGGAATTACCAGAAGCTGGTTCTAGTGATGGCTCATTTCTTGCAACAGATTCGCTCTTTCTTACCCATGTATTCTTCATTCGATCTCTTATTTCATCCATACTCACTTTACCTTTTTCTTTATCATCTTTTTGTGCATTTCTGCCTTTGTATGCCAAACTTCTTCTATCCATATCTTTGTTCTTGCAGAATCTTGCAATGTGACTGTATTTGTTGCAATTGTAACACACAACACTTCCTTTTCTAAACCAGTCATTCCATTGATTTCTTCTTGATATGGATTGGTTAGCAATATTCCCAAATCTTCCACAGGCATAACATTTAACACTCCTTCTATTAACCGAGTTTTTTGACATGTTTTTGCATTCAATTGACTTATGACCAAACTTATTACAATTGAAACACTGACCGAAGAATGATGGATCACTTGATTTCATTTTACTTCTACATTAAGCAACCATATGACCAAATTTATTGCAAGCAAAACAATATCCATTAAAATTTTGAGCATTAGATTGTCTTACCAGATGCCTTTTTGCTTTGTTCATCTGATTTCCTTGCCTGAAATTCATTTTCCTTGATCCGAAACTTTCTCCTTTCTCATATCCAAGACCTCGCTTGTCATTTTCATTCTTCTGACCTTGAGTCAATTTATCAAGATTAATTGAGCTAATCTTGAACTTCTCATTGTATTCGTTTTCAATAGCAAGTTCATCCCTGAGAATAATAATCTATCTTTCAAGTTCTTCTTCATTGTTTCTGGATTGTTACAGTTCAATCTCCAACTGAATGAATCCTCCATTAATTCTGCTGCACTCATCGGATCTTTCTTTTAAGGACTGAGCAAGATTATCCTCATTCTTCTTTCTCTCTTGAATCTCCTTAGTCAACCTCATCACCATAGATTCCATCTCATGCTTTAGAGTAGTAGTGTCTCTGGCAAGCTTTTCACATTATTTAGTTATTTCCTTCAAGGTTTGATTTAGGTGAACATCATCCATGCTATTGCTCTCTTTTATCTTAATCTAGTCTCAAAGATCTTTTCTCTTCTCCCTGGACTTAATAATCTGATCCTTCAATGTCTGAATGAATTTCTCAGCATCCTTAAGATTTTCTTTCAATTCCCAGACTTCTACTCTGGACTAATCAAGATCATCAAGTGCCACCAAAAGTTGTTATTGAAGACTACCAAAGTTCATTACATTCCAAGATCTACCTCAAGTTGTTAAACTTCTTCCAAGGAACTAGGCTCTGATACCAATTGTTGGATTCAGGGAACACTGACAAGGGTGGTGAATTAGTGTTCTGCAAAATTTAACCTTATTAATCTGATCTCTAAACCACTTATAACATTCAACCAAGAGAAATCATCCATAACACCATAACACAAGGATTTTTATGTGGAAACCTTGTTAGGGGAAAAACCACGGTGGAGGTTAATCCACAATTTGATCACTAAAATATAAGTGTTTTACAAAAATGGGAATGTACTTGCATTCAGGTGCATTGCTTAGAGATCATTGCTCAAAACATAAAGGCTCACTACCTTACAAAGATTTAGATTACATCCAAAGGATTGAACTAAGAAAGTAGCATCTAAAAATGCCTGATTACAGTTCCAGTTAGGCTCAATAACTGTATTCTTGACCTTCTGTTTGATTCTACTCTTCTACTCTGTTCTACTCTAACTCACATCACAAATCCTTAATGCACAAGTGAAACTGTGCATACTCACTTGACAATTTCTTTGACATTCACAACACACATCAACTGGCTTCAAACACACACAAAAATGATATAATCGATCACTTATATATATCCACAACAAAATATTTGATCAACCATATGTCGGCTTCAATAAAGCATAAAATATTTTCCAACCGTTGGCTCAAATCATGAATAATATTTAATGAGAATCCACCAAAGTTGGCCACAACATAGTGAGGACCAAATTTTTTTTTATCAAACTTGAAAATACTTGAAACAATTTTGCCTTGAACATCTGCAACACACCACATTCACTTAGTCGACCTTCAAGCATTGTTAAATAGAAAATCAAACAATCGGATCTGCTAACTCATACACTAATTGATGTGATGACACAAAACTTGAGAATAAGATATTCTAGATACTCAATGACCTTCCTTGAGATCCACAACCCAAACTAGTAATGCAAATGGATCGATAAACTCAACTTTAGTCGGATACCCTGTTCTTCACTCTATCTTCCGGTATGGACAAATACTAAAGTGTGGACTGGATCAATGACTTAGGTTGCCATCAATGAAAACACCAAAAGCCATATGCCGACAAAAATATTAAGTGTGGAAAAATTAGGTCCAAATCTAAGGGGTGAAAAAGAGTAAAATATTGTAAATGTGGCAAAAATGGACATGTGAAAAAGTATTGTAGGCTACCAAAAGTAATCAAAGAAAATTCTAGTTTGTAGGCATCTGAAGCAAACATGCTAGAGGTTCAAACACCATTGGAAGATGGAGATGTATTAACTGCTATAGACACTTAAAAATTTCCTGAATGATATCATGTTCTTGAATCAAGTATACTAACATCATTTCCTCCTAAAACCCATCCTCTTTTTGCTTAATTAATTGAATTTTCCTAGCTATTTAATTAATTACTTCATTTGCATGTACTAACCTAATTAATCTGAGCGAGTTAATTCACCCCCTTTCATGCTAACATTTCATCTTATTAAATTAAATACATCAAGTTGTTTAATTTAAATCCCTAAGTCCTCTTATTTAATTAAATAATGCTAAGTTATTTAATTAAATGTCATATCATATCTCCCCTTTTCATTAAATCATTTTATTTAACGAATATCATATAATTCTTCTAAAATTGCATAATTAACATTGTTTTAATTATTCAATTACTAATAGATCTAATTCCCCCCACTTGCAAGGGAATATTCCTCCTTTGTACATTCCTCCAAAAGGAATATTTGCATGGAATATTCCTTCCCCTTTTGCACATTAAAAATTTGTTTTAATTTTCTAAATATCTATTTTCCTCACCCATGAGAATATTCCAAAGAATATTCTCTCTCTCCACTCATTTAAAAAAGGGGAATATTCTTTTTTTCTAACAAACTTACTTGACTTCTTGTGCAAGTTAACTTATGACCTCTTGCGCAAGTTAACTTGTGACTTCTTGTGCAATTTGAAAGTGTGTTTGTGTGGAAAAAGATGAACCCTTGATTAAATCTCATCATTGATTTTCATTCGTTGATGAGAATCCATGGTCCATGCCTCTAACTTCTTCCATCCTTGACTGTTGATTGACCTTTTTGATCTCAACCTTCCATTTCTCATTTGCTCTCCTATAAATAGATCACTATTTGGAGACAAATGGATCGATCCTTTAACATCAAACTTATTTTGTTAGAATCATTTACACTTGCAGTCACATTTAGCATCATTTTAGTTTAAATTGCTTGCATAATAGCTTAGCATCCATTAATGGCATCCATGGTAACATAATGCATTTAGCTTATTTGATAATTAGGGTCATAATATTTTAGTTTAGGACTCATTTAGATTAAGATGGAATACACCCATAGCAATTAAAATAGCTTGCATCATGTTCATTTAGCTTTAAATCATGTTTCACCACACATTTCTTATCAGTTTCATCAATTTTCTTCCATAAAACTGATTGGAACAAGCTCATTTATCCAGGTGATTGCGAAAGGGTCACCATTCCACATCAATGCGACACCACTCCCCCAATAGGATAAGTTTCAATGGATTAGAGTAGGCATTTTAAAAGCTTCCATAGTTTAGCATGTTAGTTTTTATAAATGCTTAGTTTAGTTTATTTTGAATGATCTCTATTGAATTGATGTTAGTGGCATGAATATGCTTCGATTCTTCATGGATCAAGTGTAGTCAACCCATACTAATTTTCGGTCACATTTAGGCACTAGAAGGAGGGAACAAACTAACTAATTTGATGATTTTCTTGTTAAATCTAAATTTTCCTTGTGTTTTTAGGTACAACGACACTATTGATTATCAATAGATGCATTTGATGATGCATCGCTATACATCGACGCAGATGTGATTTAATTTTGGTGACACATAATTAAAATAGAGCCGCTTAATTAATTTCATCACCGCGTTTAAATATAGCGACATTTATTTAATTTTTTTTCATAGAATGAATACATTTTTAGTGACTATCAATTTGGTGACGCATTTGACCTCACTATTTTTTGTAGAGCGACGTGATTGATTTTTCAGTATGGTGATGCATATCTAATACAGTGACGCTATTGATAAATTTCAACAACGCAATTGATTTCAACGTTGAGATTTATTGGTAAAGAGGATTGACCTGGTTTTTTTATATTTTTTTGAATTTTTTTGCTTTATGACTTCTAACATGTCTTTGACTTTTTGTTCTATTTTTTACGCTAACTGGGTTTTGCAGATTGGACGATAAAATTTGAAGTGAAGAAGTGTTCATTCTTTGAATTTTTTTTCCTTATCTGACTTCTAACATGTCTCTGACATTTTTTTTTGGTTTTTATGCTAACTAGGTTTTGCAGGTTGGACGATAGAAGTTGAAGTGAAGATGCATTTTTATCTTTAAATCTTATAATTGTAACAAGTGTTTCAAAATTTTTGGGGTAATTATAACCCATTCATCATTCTTTTCATTTTATGCTTTAGGACTACACTAGCTTTCAATTGGGTTTTAAAATGAATACTCAAATCAGTTAAAATTGAAACCTCACATCATCTTACTTTGGGTTTAAAATTGAACAATACAACTTAACACTTCGTTTGGTGCATAAAATGAACTTACCTTTGTTTTGAGGATTAAAATTACCAAGTGTTTACTATTTTTTGTGATTTACCTTTTCATCATTGAATGCATATGCACTTCTCTCATGCCACTAAGCGATCTTGAGAATCAAAAGCATTTCCTTGACATTTTGTATAATCACCCATATATTTCAATTTGGATTAAAATGAACCCCATGCTAGTGTGAGGAAAAGGCATTGTGAATGATATCTCCTCGTGTCATCTGACTTGGGAGATCAAACAACAAATTTACTTCCTTGATTTTGTTTATCTTTAGAGGGCTTGCCTCCCCACTTCAAAAGGAGGGAATGAACCAAGCAAAAGCAAGCTAAAGCCAAGCTCTTTCAAGTTGTTATATAAATAATGTGTTTGTGATGAAATTCTTAAGAAAAAGGTGCGAATGTGTCATACCAACAAGTGTTGCCCTTAGTATCCATGTGATACATTAAAATATCTTGTTAGAAAGAGACTGAGAGGCCTCTTGATTGAAAGAATCTTGAGCTAATCTTGCTACATGTATGGACACCTTGTTCAAAAGTCCTTACTATGAATCAATTATTTAGAAGCCAAAAAACTTTATGCTTACTGGTGCAAGAACAATCATTCCAAAGCTACCCCACATTTTACTATTCATTATTGAAACAGGAAAATCTTTAGGATCTTCGGATCTTTAGGATTTGAGATTTGGTGGTCCGAGAAGTGTGTGCTATGGAGGGGAGCCAATGTCGCCAAATCTCTAGCTATTCACATTGTCTTAGTGTTTGGAGAAATCCAAGTGGGGATTCATCAAGTAGTATCTTCTAAAACTAAGGTTGTAAATTCTTGTGAGTTAGTTTAATACTTTGCTTGATTCCAAAAACATTACAAACAAACATTCATAATCTTTCTAAAAATTTCAAACTCTTTGGTATAAGTATGGATACCCTTTTAAATATCCTTGATGTTAATGCTAGTCCTAAGGCTTGTTATCCTTAGAGATTTCTAAATATCTTGACTTACATCTCAATCCATACTTCCCAAAGCTAACCTAAGAAACTATGGCTTGGACTTCATCCTTTTCACAAAATGGACCTTGTGGAATTTATGATTTTTTGACATAGACATTTAGTTTGAACTTAATCAAGAAAAGTGTTTGTGGTACAAGAAACTCACTTAAGCAAGATAAATTGAAAAATTGAACCCCACATGATCATCTAGATACCGATTGCTTCGGTCAAATAATTAGACCTTATAGGTGCTATCATTCAACCAAACTTTGAACTAATTAAGGGAGAACAAACCAACATAATTAGTAGTTTGATAAGCTTCACCTTTGAAACAAAGGAAACACCCATTCAATGGAGAAACACAAAAACACTCTTAGAAAAAGAGAGGAACAAGCTGATATTATGGCTGGAAGCCCATATTACCACCATTCGCATGGAAATAAATATCATCTTTTCTTCCATAAACTTGAACTTTTCTAAATAATCTCATGCAAAATCAAAATCCCTAAGAGAAGGTATATAGGTTGTCACTTTAAACTTAGGAATCTTAGTCCAAAAGCCATCAAAAGACACCTTTTAGCACTTCACCAAAGTAGAACCAAGTTGGTATACAACTTCTACAAACTTTCTTCAAGGAACAACATAAACTTATATGCAATCTTTTATAGTCAAAACCCTAGTCTTTTTCATGATCTAGAACCTATCTAAACAATTGGGTCTTTAAGATTTTAAAAATTTAGAGGTCTAGCATGTTTCCCACTACCTTGGTCTTATCAAACAAAAGTTCGTGCTCTAGGTCAACATTGGGTCAAACATTTCATCCACCCCTTCATCAAATTCATCCTTCACTTCATTAAACTTTACAAAAATTTCAAATACACCAACACTTTTTGACTTCAATATCTATCAAACCAACCCTAACTTAGCTATTTTGTATGTGAAATGAATCCTTTTCCATGCATTTTGTTAAGTTATTTATCATCTTTGAACTAGTTTATCTTGAAGGTCACAAGTCTACCCTAAAGATTTCCAAGTTCATCAACATCTTTTATCCAAACATCAACACATCAAACTTAAGTCCAAAGTGTTGTCCCAAAACATATACAAAGATCACTTCCCACATCACCCACCTTTTCATCTCCCATTACCATCTTTGCTCCAAAAAGACTTAAAGTGTCCCTTTTACCTATATTTGATTCAACTAGAGAGTTTAAACATTACAAACCTCAACATAACTCTCCCTAAGGTGACCCAAAGTTTATGGTAAAAACAAGATCACAACACAAGAGAATCATGGAGAAAACAAAAGTCACATTTACCTCAAGTGATCCAAATCCTCTAGAATTTGATCCAAGAAGTCATGTTACCCCATCACAACAACCTTCATCACCATAAGGGCCATATGAGATAGAAGACATCATGAACAATCAATTTGTAATTACTAGGGAAGAAATCATGGAGCATTAGACCTTAGAGAATATATTTCCCAATTCCCCATCTTTTCTTGCTCAATCATTAACACAAGGCTTAAATTCATCTACTATTCCAACAAATCCATAACTAGGGATCAATCAAACACCAACATCTAGTATTGCAGCTAGTCTTGCTAGGACTTTGGTCACACTCTTCCATATGAAAGCAACACACTTGTGGGTACCCTTGATACCAATCCTTCATCCCAAACAACCACTTGGACACCAAAATTTGGTTCTCCTCCTATTCTCAAGGATCCCCAACATCCATATAAACCAATTACACTTCATTACTTCTCAACAACTTCAACATATCGAGGACAACCATCTTCATCCATACCCATGAGTACTACAAGTGTGCCCAACATCCCGCAGAGTAGTGTGGACCAAGTATCACAAGTAGACCCAAAAGGGAAAAAGAATACCCTCACACAAAATCAATCTTTAACACAATAGGGGACATCCTTGTCCAATCATCCCATTGATACATCAAACCTAGTGGTTGCCCAAAATACATCAACCCACATCAAAACAATCCCTTGATCAAAAACCCCATCAACCAAGGTAATACCTTGATCACATCTCAAACACAAGGGAATATCCAAAACATTGGTCAAGGGAATCCTTTCAATTAGTGGAACCAAGGTCCTAATGTACCCTTAACATCACAATATTTAATGGTGTCATCCTCATCTTTACTGTTTTTCCCCCAAGACATGCAAAATCAAATGGGACCTCAAAATTACATTCCTCCATCTCAATCCACTATCTTGCAAGGAACATTAAACCAAGGGAATCCACAACCTTTCATCAACAATGCACAATATACACAAAACATCAACACCCAAAACCTATCTCAGATGTCCCAACCATTGGTTGATCCTACATTGCAAGCACATTCCCTAGCTTTATAGCAAGCCTAACAGGCTTATCAACAAGCAATCCAACAACAACAACAAAAAAAACAAGCAGCCTTAGCAACACAACAACAATAAAAACAAAAATATCAAGTAGGATTAGTCACACAACAACAACAAGCAGCCTTAGCAGCAATACAACAACAACAAGCACAAAAAGCAACTTTAGTAGCCCAACAATAGTAGTAAAAACATCAAACAACCTTAGCAGAATAACAAGCATCCCTAGTAGCTCAACAACAACAAGCTCAACAGTATGCCCAACAACAAAATTTCTCACACAAGAACAACAATAAGGTTTATACTATAACCCTCAACAAAACATCATCAATGTCAACACATTAGGAATATATACACCTACATCATCATCACCTTATCCTACAACATCATACACATCATAGAACACCTCATCGTATTAGAATCCCATGTACACTTCATCCACCATCCCACAATATGCAACATATGCTCCTTGACCTAGTCCACCAAACAATATGGCATCACAACTCATTGCGTTAACACAAGAAATGCATGATATCTAGATGGGAAAAATGAAGAAACCTCATACGTAGAACCTATGTCCATATCCATTTGATCGAAACATTGTAATGGTACCATTTCCTCCCAGTTTTGAAATCCCTAAATTCAACAAATACAAAGGGAGGGGAAGTCCTATGGACCATTTTAAAGAGTTTAATGTCATGTGTATGGAGGTCGCCTATAATGAGTCCTATTTGATGCACCTCTTCCCCCAAAGTTTAACAGGTATTTCCATGGATTGGTTTTCTCAACTACTTCCTGGTATAAAAAATTTCCAAGAAATTATTGAAAAATGTATAGATTACTTATACTTCAATCTTGACATGGAAATAAGCTTAGAAGAGTTATAAACCCTCAAAGAAAACAAAGGAGAATCTTTCGCTAATTTCTTACAATGATGGAGACAAAGAGATAGTAAGAGCAAGTGGCCCCTTCCTGATTAACAAGGGGGAATTATCATAGAAAATATAGACCCAAATCTATCCTTCCACTTGAAGATGTAGTGCATCACATCTTATGACTATCTTGTCCTAAGATTTGTTAACATCAAGAGAGCTCTGATCTCATAGGGAAATACTCAATCCTACAAAGATAACCGCCCATCAACTAGTTCAAATGCCAAACTTCATGTCTGCGCTAAGAACAAGAATGTAACAAATGATGGAGTGGTAGATGTTAAGGTGGTCCTAAGTGCTCCTAGGCTACACAACAATAAAATAGCTAACGTTCAACCAACTATGAAACAAACAATACCACCACAAAACAATCAAGTCAACAACACTGAAACACAACAGAGGTGAACACCAAACAAGAATAACTATCCAAAATGTAAGTATAAATAGTTTTTGAAGCCTATTGAGACTATCATGAAGAAATTGGTAGAGTCCCACCTAATAACACTTCCAAACTTTGAAAACTACCAAGAACCATAGGATAAACCACCCCAGTACAATGAAAAAATATGTTTTTGACTTTCACAAAATCAAAGGAAACAAGACAACAAATTGCATGCAACTCAAAAAAATTATCCAGGATCTTATAGAAAGCGATACCATATCTATTGAGGTACCAACTGGTAATCAAGATCTTAAGATATACAAGACCCCTATGCCCAATCATAGCAAAGGAAACAATAATGAGAAAGAAAAAGATTATACAAACATGCAACATACCTATTCCAATGTGGTCGCTTCCTGTGATAGTGTCATTATCATCATCACCATTAAAGGGTCTAGTGCAAAATGTGGAGTCACCACACGGTGTGGTAAGGTCACCATCCAAGGAGTCTCATCTCAATCTAGGGAACACCCTACTCATCTAACAACAAGCACTGGTAAGTATAATCTCTTAGATCAACTTAAAAAGACCCTCGCACAATTTTTTTTATCTTAGAACTATTGAGACTATCCCCCATGCATAGGGAAATCTTAGAGGAAGCTTTTTCTACGTCATTCATCGCTAAGGATATAAATACCAAGTAGTTTCAAGCTATGGTAGGGTACATCACTAATCATCTCCTCACCTGCTCATAACATGACTTACTATCACAAATATCTCATAATTGTGCTGTAGACCTTGAGGTTATCATTCATAAGAACAAGGTTAAAAGAGTCTTAGTAGATGGAGGTGTTGGTTTGAACATTTGTACCCTTTAGTTGATAAAAAATCTAGGCTATTCAAAGGATACTATTGAGAAAACAAAGAGCACCACCATCAGAGCATATGACAACCAAGAACAGGTATCACAAGGCATCATTGTGCTACCCATCCAAGTGGCCCCCTCATTGCAGAAACTACATGCCAACTGTTATACCTTGATCTTTGCTACAACATACTGCTTGGTTGACCCTGGATCCATGCCCTAAAAGCTATAGCTTTGACCTATCATCAGTGTGTAAAGTTTCCTTTCGAGGGTAGAGAAGTTACCATCCATGGAGATCCTAAGACTTTTTACTACTGCAAGAATCTTGAGGAAAAATTCTATAAGATCCCCCAAATACCCAAGAATGATGAAGGGCCTACACCTTCTACCTCATTTGTTGACCCATCATCCCTTGCATCTACCTTAGAAATGAAAACCCCTATTTTGCAGAGCATACCCAACATCAAAGCAGTGATCCAAGATGATGGTTGTGGTAACTATAAGCTAACAAAGGATACTTTGTTTTGGGAGAGCTACCTCTTTCCCCCCAATCTCATGGGAAAACAACACCTAGCAACAATGTCCCTAAAACTATCAAAATGACAACCACTAACTTCATCAAGTGGGGGGACCTGAACAAAGAAGATGTTAATGAGGAGGATATATTTAAACTACTCTATCAAGATGAACAACCCGTCCTTATTCTTCCCATGGAAGATGACAACAAAGGTTTGCAGCTAATGAAGGGAATGGGGTATACCAAGAATAAGAAACTGGGACAAAATGAAAATGATTTTCTAGAACCTATCATTCCTAACAAATGTCCAAAGAATCTTGGCCTCGGTTGTACAAATAGCAAGGTTACCTTTAGTGGAAAAGGTATGTTCACTAAATGAGTTGAGGCTTCCTCTTGGTTACCAACATCATGTGATACTACCCTAGATGACTTCCCACTCGATGTTGCTGACCTATTTGAGAATAAATCCCTCTTTGTGCTATCTACATCATCCTTTACCCCAAGCAACCAACCAAATGAAATACGCCTAGTATACCCACAACTCATTGACTTGGACCAACAAGGACCACCAATTCTAGATTTATTCAAAAATGATGAAGTGATCTCTAAATTCATGGGACTTCGTAATAACTTATCATGGGTAGATCACAATGCTAGTTTTGACATAGAGCTCAACACAATGGCATACTATGGGGAGACGACTAAATCCTTCACTCTCAAAATTGATGACATGCAACTAACTTGCAAATATTTGAGTGAAAACCACATTGTGGCACTACTTGATCCTAAAATAGTAAAAATAAAGGACACATTCAAGTGTGAAAATCTCTCTGATGAGGGATTCAATCCCCCCCTTAGTGTAATGCATCTAGAGAAGTCAGCAATTCTAGTAGAAAAGGCCACTCTAGTCAATGTGGGATAGAAGAAGCACCCAAGATCACTTTTTATGCTGAATCCTTGTTGGATGAAGAATAGAAGAATCTAGCAGCATGATACAAAGTAGGGGTAGGTTCAAAAATTCAAATTAATCTTTATACACCTTCCAATGGTTTAATGAGCAACAATGGCAGAGGTAGTTTCTACACTTTGACACTGTTGGCCATTCAACATTCTAACCTTTAACTGATGGAAAAGATTTCATCAATTTGGAACAATGTATGATGATGGGGAAATGATGTCACAATCCTTTTAACATGGTTGACAACCTCTCTATGTTTGGGAACAAGTTCAATGGTGGCAACATTCACAAAGATAGTCAATTGTCTTATTCAAACTTGGTGCAAACATAACCCAATAATGGAAATGGCTTCCCAATGGGTTCCAATGGTGTAAAAATCAACCTTTCACTTTCCACAACATTCATCAAACACAATCCAATGATCCAATGCCAAAGTTTTGGCCAATGAATCACAATGAGGGTTTTTTACTACAAACAAGATCAAAATGCAACATACTATCTTCTTGTTATCCTTCACATGTGAAAAACAAAACTCCAAACCTTGCAAGGAGATAAAATACATCAAGATAAAATTAATTACAAGGTTTTTTTGTTTTTCATGGAGGAAACTCGAGAAAAAACATTTTTTGTGTTCCTTGGAACCCTAGGTAGGGTTTATGGCAAGTTTCACTAAAACCTTGATATCTCCTTCCAAACTCAATGAAACTTGATCAAACCAAAAGCATGTTAAAAATAAGAGAGGCCCTCACATTATAAAAATAGTATTAAGACCGTACAGTGAATCAATAGTCCATATAGCATGACAAAATGTACATAAATGAAAGAAAAACATAGATTCAATGTGCAAGAATGGAATTTTTCCTTCAAAAACTTTATCCAACCCTATCATTCAAGGATACAAGGAATATTTAAGTTTCTACAAGTGACCTCCAACTTTTTATAACCATATTTAGGTTAGTGAGTTAACAAACCATCATTTTGGCATTTTTAGTAAAAGTTACTTAACAACTTTTTTGCAATTTTGACAACATTTACGCTTTTGCACTACCTTGCAATTAAAGACCCAAAATTAAATCCAAATGAATTATAATGGTCTAAAAAGAACTTATTAACATGAAACCAACACCAACATGATAAGAAACCAAAAATGCATTACATGAAACTAAGGGTGCACCTGAAACCAAGGGTGCCCTTGCACCACAACATTCCTGAAAGAGTGAAGAGAAAACTTTGCATGGTCATACATGGATATGCCAGGGCTCGATCCAGAAGTAGTTGTGTGTCATCTAGCTTCTATCTTGAAGCCAAACCAATAAAGAAAAAATTAAGGAAAATTCACCCTTAGATAACACTCTTGGTCAAACTTGAGCTACAAAAGCTTCTTGACATTGTATTCATTTGAACCATAGACCATCTTGAGTGGGTTTCAAACCTGGTACCAGTCTCCAAACTCATTGGGGGCTTCAGAATATGCACAAATTTTAGAGGCTTAAACAAGGCATTCCCAAAGGAATATTTCCCTTTCCCTAACATTGACATCATAATGGATTTAATAGCTGGGCATGAAATGCTATCACTTATGGATGGTTTTTCAGGATATAATCAAATCATGATCACCAAGGAGGATCAACACAAAACTGAATTCACTTTTCCATGGGGGACATATTGCTAGAACATTATGCCTTTTGGGCTAAAGAATGCAGGAGCAACTTATCAGAGAGCAATGACCCTCATCTTCCATGACATGATCCAAAAAATAGTTCAAGATTGTGGATGATATTTTGGAAAATTCAAAGAAAAGGAGTGAGCACATACAAGTCTTGGGACCCATCTTTGATAGACTTGAAGAACAAGGTACAACTGAACCCAAAAAAGTGTCTTCAGGGTTACATTAGGGAAATATCTTGGCTATATCATGTCACAAAGAGGGATAGAAATTGATCCAACAAAAGTGAAAGGAATCCTAGACATGGAACCACCACAAACATTAAATCAAATGAGAGGATTAGAAGGAAGATTGTAGACCATCAAAAGAATTATAGCGCAACTATCAGACAAAAAATCCATCCTTTTTCTCACCTTCTCCATAAAGGAATAATTTACAAGTGGGGTGAAAAGTGTGATAAAGATTTCTAGAAAATCAAGGACTATCTATTGACATCTCCAGTACTCATGCCACTGATACTAAAAAAACCATTGATCCTATATATCTCAACAACATCAACAACACTAAGTTCTCTTCTAGCACAACATGATGAAAACAGAAAGGAAAGAGCTATCTACTACATCAACAAGACCTTAGTGGACTATGAAATGAACTATTCATCCATTGAGAAAGCATGCTTAACATTGGTTTTTTCTTCACAAAAAATCATACACTACATGTTGTCATATGAAATCAAACTTATTGCAAAGATCGACCCATTGAAATACATGTTATCCAAAGCAACTCTCACTGGGCGAATGGCTAAATGAGTAATGATCTTGATTGAGCTTGACATAGAGTATGTGGATTGTAAGGAAACCAAAGGACAAGTGATATCAAATCAACTGGAAAAGGCACATATCTATGTAGAGAATCCATTGATATATGAATTCCTACATGAATCATTATTTCTTATCATTATAGCAAGTCAGTGTAAGATGTACTTTGATGGATCGTTCACCCAACATGGATCAGGATTTGGTATTATCTTCATCACCCCCCAAGTTGAATGCATAACAAAGTCATACCGAATGCCATTTCTTTGTACTGACAACATTGCTGAGTACGAAGCCCTAATCACAAGTCTAAGTATAGCAGTTCAATGGAAGATACAAGAGATGAAAGTTTATGGAGACTCATAGTTGGTTATCAACCAAGTCAATGATGACTACCAAACTAAGGAAAACAAGCTTACTCCATACAAGAATATGGTAGAGAATCTCAAGGACCTTTTCATAGATATAACTTTTGAGCAAATTCCTCACATGAACAACCAAGCAGTAGATGCTATGGAAACAATTAGGTCACTATTAGACATGCCAAACAATTTCTTGAAATGTGAATTCTTGGTAGAACAACTTCTCATACCAACTTTTGAAATCCCTAAATTTGAATTTGTGTGTGTCATTATTGGTCCTGGATCCCTGTGGTATCATGACATATTCACCTGCCTAAGTAGAGGAACCCTCGCATTTGATATCATCTCTAACCTCAAAAAGACCTTTGTCAAGAAGGCATCCTGATTTGTAATCCTAGGTGATACCTTATACCATCAAAGCATCAAGGTGATATTACTATGATTTCTTAACCAAGAGGAAGCCTTGACCACTTTAACAGAAGTACATGATGACATATGTGGTTCCAAATCTAGTAGTATGAATTTAGCTAAGAAACTATTGAGGACGAAGTACTACTAGCCAACCATTGAAAGAGAAGCCCATTAGTATGTGGAAAAGTGTGTCCAGTGTCAATAACATGGAGATTTGATTCATGCTCTAGCTTAGGAATTATAACCAATGGTCACACCTTGGCCTTTCTTGTAGTGGGGGTTTGACCTCATTGAAAATATTACCCCCACTTCATCTAATGGTCACAAGTTTATCATAATGACATTGATTACTTTACCAAGTGGGTGGAAGCCATTCCTATGACCTACATAATGGGAAAGAAAATTTCTAAGTTTATCCTAAATTACCTCATTTGTCATTATGGTGTTCCGTGAACCCTTATCTTAGACAATGGAACACCCTTCAAGAATCAAGATGTAAAAGAGCTATGTCAAAGATTTAACATCCAACACCGATTCTCTACCCCATATTACCCCTTGGGAAATGATTAGGATGAGGCTAAAAACAAAACCATTATGAAGATTCTAAAGAAAATGGTCAATGAAGCTGGCCATGACTGACATCCATAGTTGAATCTTGCTCTTTCGGCCTGTTGAACCAGTATTTGCATACCTATAGGTGCAACCCCTTTCTCCTTGATCTACAAATCAGAAGCCATCCTACCTGTTGAAGTCGAGCTTCCATCACTACAAGTGTCACTAAAAAACCTAATCACTAATTAAGAATATAGAGTATCTCAGCTAAATGAGTTAGAATTCTTGGATGAGCATCGTCTTGATGCTCTGAAGCACTTGCAAGTATATCAAAACTGACTGAAATGAAGTTATAAAAAGAAGATCAAGTGTCAGTCATTCCAAGGAGGGGATCTTGTCCTAAAGTAGAATCAAAAGAACCTTCCAGATCAGGACATAAAAGGAAAGTTTGAGCCTAACTGGTTAGGTTCCTTTTCCATCACAACAAGCTATGGATCAAGAGCATATCAATTATCAACTCCTAAAGGTGAACCCTTGTAGGAACCAACCAACAACTTGTAGATCTTAAATTTTTTTATGTCTAGTCTTGAAGGGTGTAAATCTGAAAATACAAAAAAAAAAATGATAAAAATCCAAAAAAAAAAGAAGAAAAAGGATTGAAAACAATAAAGAAAAACAATCGTCCTCTAGTGAAAACTAGTTCAGTGGCACTTTGGGCAAGTACCTTGGTGAAGACTTGGAAAACAAGTGCCTTGAGTAAATAAAGTACCTCCATCTACTTGGGCTCTTTTTCCTATCATTCCATCCATCACATCACATCATTCATCCTATTTCTGTCCATCACCCATTTGCGTCCATATCATAGCTTGATGTTGTGAAGTATTGTATCCCCTTAGTACTACTTGGAATATTCTTAAGGTTAGTTTGTCCTGCCTATATAGAGGTATCCTATCATGCCATACTAGGGGGAATTTTTTATGGATCGGATTGGGTTCTTGTGTATCTTAAGGTTATCAAAAATATAAAAAAAATCATAAAAAATTCATAAGAAAATCCAAAAACATCAAAATCCTATACAACTAAAATCCAAAAACATTTGTAAAATTGTAAAGTCAAAATCCAAAACATCCAAAACACATCAAAATCCCTAAAAATGTCAAACACCAAAAATCCAAAAATAGTACTAGGTTGAACTATGTTGTCTCTAAGCTTGAACGTAGGAAAGGGCATCATTAATGTGCCCTTGAGACACCCTAGGTCAGTCCTTTAGGAGTTCGTCATAATAAACTGGAAATTTTTCAATTGTTCATATCTCATCATCAATAAGTCGATTCAGTCAAACTACATGGTCTCTCTATGTATAAGGTAGGAAAGGCTTATCTTTGATCAACCCTTGAGGCCCCTAGGATAGGTCTTTTAGGTTAGGTTTTTGATCAAAATTCAAAAAATCCTAAAACATCCAAATATTCAAAAAATCCTTAAACATTCAAATAATAGAAAACACAAAAACATTTGGAAACTTAGAAAAACACAAAAACATTAGAAATCATTCAAAAGACCTAAACAACATCAAATATCTTCGAAAAATCTTAAACGTTGAAATAATTGAAAACCAAAACATTTGCATAAAATTTCAAAACATCAAAAACAACCTCAAAAACATTTTTCAAATACCAAAAACATTGAAATATTCCAAAAAATACAAAACCACCCATCCCATTTCACTTTCACTCGAAATAAACCTCTGCCCATAATAAATCGACCATCATCTTCAACCTTTGGTAAAACAAGTTGAAATCAAGTATCTCAAGTCGTAAAGTGAGAACCTAAGTATCAAAATCTAAAAGTCTAGATCATAGGTAAATGAGTCAGTGAATTTTGTATCAATGGCTTATCAAACACCTCATCCTAATGAAAAAATCTGATCAAAATGTCCTAGGATGCATCCTTCCCATGATGGATATCAGCATCAAACATCACCTTAGCTGAAATAAACTGGCAAGAGATATTAGATAACACTGACTATTTGTCTTTGATGTTTTCTTCTAATTTATCTTAATATTCCAAGGACTTCTCGATGATGTCTATCAAAATTATGTAGAGAGAAAGGAATGGGACATCAATCATTATCTTTCATTTGTTGTGCTTGTGGGTATTCTTGTAAAATAATCTTGGTACATACTTGCTTAGTTGTGTGTAAAGGAGGTTATTTGGAGTAGATTGTTGACTATTGTGTATGCTTTGGTCCAAAATATTCTAAACTTCTAAGCTACATTCCAACGAGGTTTTTGTATGTCAAGGTGTGAACAAGAACTATCCTATCTATTTGTAGAGTCAAATTTTATTACAGTAGATACAATGCCATCCTAGTTATCAATACCTTGATGCATCGTATCTATATGTTATATCAAATAATAAGGAACGACGAAAAAATCCCAATCCCAAGATATGAGCACATCATCATCATCATCATGCATCTCTCGTCACCATCTCTAATAAAATATCAGTCGATCATGGACTTGGAATTTTTGAATCAATCTTTCAAAATCAATGGTCAATCATCTTGTTTCTTCTATCTTCTCTCTGTGCTAACCTAGTTTCATGACAGTCAACAAAAAAAATATCATCAATGCATCTATCCTACATCCACAAATTATTAGCATGCATACATCTCGCATCATTACAATGTATCTTAATAAAGAAAAACATAATCCACTGCATCATCATTAGCATTTAAGTTGTGTTGAATAAAATAGATTTGTTATTCTAAAGCATCTTAATTCATTTGCATTATCATTCATCATATCACATATCATAAACATACATCACATATCATATCATAAGCATGCATATCTGAATTTTCCATACATACATCCATTTGCATATATTATCATATCATACATTGCATAGAAAAATACACAAAAACAAATGCATCCATGACATCTACATCTACATAAGCATAGGCATATCATTAATTCATCCATCCCATAACATGACATGAAAAGATACTGAAAAAGAATATAACATATCCATTGCATTGCACCATAAAAAATCATCACATATCGCATAAACATGAAACACATCCATTCATTGCGTTGCATCCATACATGATCATAATACATAAGCATTTCACATCACATCATAACAAATGTATCCATACATAAAGCATGAAATAAAATGAACACATCACATCATATCGAATCCGTATCAACTCATATATATATAAAATGGTGACTGTCACAATACAATATCAAAATTAGTGTATCTATATATCAATCAAGAATATAATATCCATGAGGCTATCAAAAAGGATCTCATGAATGTATATTTGTATAAAGAATCGAGAAATAATCAAAAAAGTTTCTACATAGGCAGGCTAGCCCTGGTGGCCACTCATCTCACCCCTAACTGATAGTTGATCCTCAACTCTAGGTGCTGCTCCACTCCACTGCAAGAAATCAGGCTGTCGCATCCCCTACAAAACATCACGATGATAGTGCATATGATAGTATGTAGCCTTTGTGAAAATGTCTCTATATAATCGATTAGAGATAGTCCTACCCTGTGACGCTATAGTCATTTCCTCCAATTGTTGTCTCTACCCAATCTCCTAGGCTAACTGCATATCCAACTACTATCGCAACTAGACCTCATGGTCTCTTTGAGCAGTCATGGCCTACAACTATTGTTGCAGTTGATCCCTCTCTTCTTGCAGCTAGTATCTCTTGGAAGTAAGAGCTTGAATTCATGCTTGTGCATATACATCTAGTTGTATAGGTGGAGGAGGCGGTGGTGCCCTTGGAACCAGTCCATTATGCTACCCATCATGCTATCCATCATGCTACCCATCTTGATGCCCCTGATTTGGCTGCTGCTGGTGTCCATCACCTGTCACTTGATCCTTTCCCCGCCCTCTACCACCATCTCTACCACCATCCTTGCCACCATCTCTGCCTTGACCCCTGCCTCTGCCTCTACCGAAGTATGCCCCTGTTGGATCTATAAGGTATTCGAGAGGCATAAACCATGCATCAAAGCCTGGAGTGGTCCTGACATCTGGAAGACCCTAATCGTATGCCCAAGCTTGTCGAACAAGTTCTTGAAAATCATTGATCACCACTATGGGATCGATGACGACACCCCATTGTGCCTCTCTCTGTGACCAAGCAAAGATAGTAGTATAATCATCTGCCAGTACATCCTGTGTCTCCCCAAACTACTAGGCAACATGATCTGAAAGGTACCACTCAATAATGGTATGCTCTCGACCCTATATGTACTGAGTCTTTTGTACAAAATCAAGCTACTACTAGTCATCATACCATCATGGATGCTAGAGAAATGGCCTCCATCTTAACACTGTCATGTCATCAATGAAATGATGCCAATATACTAAACCTATGGGGCCTGTATACTACAATGTCATCGACACTACATATTTGAAAACAATGGGCTCATCCTCATGGATATCAGCAAGAATAATGATGGGCCTTAGAACTACAATGTGCTCATATGCCCATATGTGTAGTAAGGTCACTCCTGCTCTGATACTCCTACCCTCTTGGTAGATGGCCTTGTGCATATCCTGGTATAGGGAGGAAAGAAGGACTGAACCCCAAGCATACATGATATCTCTCTAAATCATACCCTCCTAGGCTAAACCCCATTCAGGATTGAAACCTCTACCCCATTGGTCTGGAGCAACAATGCCGCAAATTAGAGCTGCAACAAACAATCTAAAAGTGTCTACCTAACCTCAGTAGAAATCTAGATCAATCTGGGAGCTAACAAGAATAATTGAACATCTGTGTAGAAGAGAAAGACATGCATCTCTACCAACATTTGTGTCATAAATGTCATGCTATCCATGAATTGGAAAACATAGAATGCATCACATATCCTCAAGTGTGATGGTTGCCTCCCCAATGAGCAAGTGGAAAGAAGACATCTTGCTGTGCCATTTCTCAACCAAAACTATCATCAAGGCAAGATGGGTCCTAATCTAGAGCATGAAGGTGAAAAAATCTAACCCTAGTCTCCCCATCCACTCCACCTCCAAGTCATCAAGGTCTCTAGCTGTAGAAAAAATCTCATATTTGTGCTCTCAGGACATCAACAATGGAAGATCTTCCTGCATGCATTGTGCACACAAGATCAATTTTCTGAAAAGGTTGAAAAATTTATCAAAATTTAAGACTTGACACCAAAAACATCAATAGCATCATTGCAATAAATAGTGTTTCTGATTTTGGGGTGCATCGCTATATTAATTTTTGGGGTACATCACCAATTTGGTGATGTGCTTTGCTACGCTCAATAGTGTATCAGTATCTAGTGTGCGTCACTCTATTAAAATATTGGGGTTCATCACCATTTGCAACATGCATCACCCACCACTTTCTTGCATTGTTGAACTAAAAAATCCCATACGTCACTATATTACCTCGACAACCCCATTATCAAATGCATCACTAAATCAAAATCTTTGGGTGCAATGCTAAATGGAGCATGTGCTGCTAAAAAATCAATAGCGGCACTTTCAACCCTTTTAAAGTGTCTCTATATAGTGACACGCTTATTGAAATAACTTCAGCACCCTATTAAATACAATTAAAAGTGAAAATCGAGAGAAGTTTCGAGTCACATACCCGGGGTCCTATGTCTGCACGTCGCTGGTACTCTTAAACTCAATCAGAAAGGTGAACATGGAGCACATGGTGAGCCATTTTGTTGGAGGTTAGAGCACAAAATGCAAGAAATCCAGATGTGAATGCACAAATGAATTGAAAGTGACCCTTCCTCACCTTTTTAAGCTTAAAAATTAGGGTTTTTACCCTAATTTTAGCCAAAAGCTAGGGTTTTCACCATATTCACCAATCTTGCCAAATTGAACTTTATTTTGCATCTTTTTCTACACTTTTGTCATGTTTTTTGCATCCCAAAGCCTTTTTTTGGCACCCCTAAGGCAACATGTTACCTTTATCAAGAAATCAACCCAAAATTAAAAATTTTTGCTCGATTTCTCGAGGGGGCAAGGAACCAACTTATTCCTTCTGCTAAGGCAATAGTGGAGCATCTAAAAATAAAAAAAATTAATTTTTTGATTTAAGCAACAATTTTTAATCTGAAAAACGTTAGTATTTGAACCAACATAGCATGTACCTCACTTCAAAGAGGTACAAAATATAGACACTTCAAAATGTCCTAAATGATGTCATCACTCAAATCAGGTATACTACATTTCCTCCTAAAACCCATCCTCTTTTCACTTAATTAATTAAATTTACCTAGCTATTTAATTAATTGCATCACTTCCATCTATTAACCTAATTAATCTAATCGGGTCAATTCACCCCTTTTCATGCTAAAATTTTGTCTTATTAAATTAAATACGTCAATTTGTTTAATTTAAATCGCTAAGTCCTCTTATTTAATTAAATAACCCTAAGTTATTTAATTAAATTTCATATCATATCTCCCCTTTTCATTAAATCATTTTATTTAATGAATATCATATAATTCTTCTAAAGTTGCATAATTAACATTGTTTTAGTTATTCAATGACTAATACATTTAATTCCCCCCACTTGCAAGGGAATATTCCAAGGGAATATTCCTCCTTTGCACATTCCTCCAAAAGGAATATTCCCATGAAATATTCTTTCCCCTTTTGCACATTAAAAATTTGTTTTAATTTTCTAAATATCTTTTTTCCTCACCCATGAGAATATTCCAAAGAATATTCTCTCTCCTCACTCATTTGAAAAAGGGGAATATTCTTTTTTCTAAAAAACTTACTTGACTTCTTGTGCAAGTTAACTTATGACCTCTTGTGTAAGTTAACTTGTGACCTCTTGTGCAAGTTGAAAGTGTGTTTGTTTGTACAAAGATGAAACCTTGATTAAATCTCACCATTGATTCTCATCTGCTGATGAGAATCAATGTTCCATGCCTCCAACTTCTTTCATCCTTGACCATTGATTGACCTTTTTGATCTCAACCTTTCATTTCTCATTTTCTCTCCTATAAATAGATCACTATTTGGAGACAAAGGGATTGATCCTTTAACATCAAACTTATGTGAAAATTATTTACACTTGCACTCACATTTAGCATCTTTTTAGTTTAAATTGCTTGCATAATAGCTTAGCTTCCATTAATGACATCCATGGTAACATAATGCATCCATTTAGCTTATTTGATAATTAGGGTCTTAATATTTTAGTTTAGAACTCATTTAGATTAAGCTAGCATACACCCATAGTAGATAATATAGCTTGCATCATGTTCATTTAGCTTTAAATCATGTTTCATCACACATTTCTTATCAGTTTTATCAGTTTTCTTCCATAAAAATGATTGGAACAAGCTCATTTATCCATGTGATTGGGAAAGGGTCATCTTTCCACATCAATGCAACACCACGCCCCCAATAGGATAAGTTTCAATGGATTATAGTAGGAATTTTAAAAGCTTCCATATTTTAGCATGTTAGTTTTTATAAATGCCGAGTTTAGTTTATTTTGAATGATCTCTATTCGATTGACATTAGTGGCATGAATATGCTTTGATTCTTCATGGATCAAGTGTAGTCAACCCATACTAATTTTTCGATCACAACTGCTAATCTGAGAGGCTCTTTATTTCATGTTTGGATTATTGATTCTAGTGCCTCCTTTCACATGAATCCATGTAGAGATTGGTTTTCTAATTATTAGTCATGTGATGGAGGTATGATTTACATGATAAATGGAAAAACTTATGAAGCTACTAATGAAGGTGATAAAAGAATCAAGATATTTGATGGAATGGTAAGGACTTTTTAGCATGTTGGATGTATGTAACATGATTAAATAATAAAAATTGTCACTCGGAGTCTTTGATGAACAAGGTTACCAATTTAGTGGTGAAAGTAGTTATCTCAAGGTAAAAAAGAGTGTGTTGGTTATGCTAAAGGTAGAAAAAGTAGGCAATCTTTATAGGCTAGTTGGGGAAACTAACAATGGAGAAGCTATAGTGGAATATAATGTAGAAATAAACTCAATATCAACTTGGCACCAATGGATATTCCATACGAGTAGACGTGGAATCAAGGTACTACTAGATAGAAATCTTCTCTCAAGTGCCAAATATAAAGATTTAAATTGTTGTGAACATTATTTGTTGGGAAAACATAATAGATTGAGTTTTTCTAGAAATACTATCATAAGTAAATAAATTTAAAAATTAATTCATTAAGATACTTGGGAAGCTCCTATAAGATCTATTGGTATTCATCATATTTTGGTTCATTTATAGATGATTATTCTTATAAGGTGTATTTCTCTTCTCAAAAAGGAATATGGAGTGTTTTCTTATTTTAAGAAGTTTAAAGCTCTAGTAGAGAATCAAAAGGGTAAGGCTATAAAATTTATAAGAATAGATAACAAAGGAGAATTTTGTTTAGGAGAGTTTAACCAATTTTGAAGTGAGTATAGCATTGTAAGGAAATTGAAAATTTCTAGGACACCACAACAAAATGGTGTTGTTTAACACATGAATCATACAATTATGGAGCAAGCCAGATGTATGATAAGCATTGTTGGTTCAAGGAAAATTTTTGGGTTGAGGGTGTTTCTATAATTTATTTCTTGATTAATAGATTACCCACTACAACTATTGATATTATAATCCCTGAAGAAGTATGGACAAGTAAACCTATTGATTATTCTTTTCTTCATGTATTTAGTTTTGATGCTTATGCTCATATTCCTAAAGAGAAAAAATAACCTTAATGTGAACTCCACAAAATGTGTTTTTCTTAGCTATGTAGATGGTACAAAGGGGTGCATATTGTGGGATACTATTACCCACAAGGTTATACTTAGCTAAGATGTTTAGTTTAATGAAATCAATGCAAAGAGGTAAAGAACAAAATACAAAAGTTATTCTAGTTGAGGTGGAAAGTTATGATGATAATCTGTAGATATTAGATGAAAATCAAAAAATGGAACAACAACCAAATGAGCCAAAAGTTGATACATTACCCATTCGAAGGAGGTTCACTAGAGTATCCAAACCTCTTAAAAGGTACTCTCCTACTTGTAATTTTTCTTATGCATTATTAAATGATGTTGGTGAATCTAGTTCATATTAGGAGACTTGTGAAGTTGAATGTACAATCAAGTGGAAATTTTCCATGGAAGAGGAGATGGAAGCTCTTCAAAAGAATAAGACATGGGAGATTGTACCATTTCCTAAGGGGCAAAAAGCTATTAGGAAAAAGTGGGTATTCAAACTAAAAAGGGACATAAATGATAATTTGGAGAGGCATAAAGCTTGGTTGGTGACCAAGGGGTATGCACAATGTTTTAAGTATGAGTAGTTGGTGTTTTCATTGATGTCAACAAGCATGCTTTTTCATTGGTGTCAACTGTATGAGAAGAATATTGTTGCAAGAGTATGTGTAGCTGTTGGTATTTTCTATATTGTTGTATTGATGATGCTTTGATTAGTTGATTTATGTTCTCATTAGTAAGCTAATGGTGTCAAACTCTAGTGTTGCTTTAATAAGCCTCTGTCTATGTTTGAGGATGTGATGGAGATGATGAGGATGGGTTCATAGTGCTTGGTTTCCAAGTACTTTTGAGAAAATTTGATAAAAAGAGGAAACAATGAGTTGTAGTGTGTTATGGGTTGAAGAGTAGTGTTCTGGTGTCACTTCACATTTCTTCTAGGTTGAAGATCTACCTGTGAATTTTAGATATGTTCATCAAAGGTTTTGTATTCAAAATTTGGTGTGTTGGATCATTGTGTAGAAGAAGTTATGTTCACCAATGTGTGAAAGTTGTATTGTAGAGGTGTTTGGGATAAATTTTTTTGCTCCGTGTTTCTTTGTGATTTGGTTTCAAGTCTTGCGGATCTAAAGGCGTGTTGATAGTGATGGTATCTTTCTTTATTCAAAACTATTCGAGGTTTGGTGCTTCTAAAGTTAGTTTCTTAAGTTATAGTGTTTGGAAAAATTTGCTGAGTGTACTAGGTGTGTACATTTTTTTAGGTGAAAGATGTTGCAAAGGAGATTGTTGGTTCTTAGGGTATTTGTGAAATATTCTAGATTGTTTTAGGGTGACATTTTTTTCCCATGATTTGTTTTTGAATCAAAGGAAGAATGTACTTAAAATTTTAATGGTGATTACACTAATTGTGGTGGATTTTTATTGTTTGTAGAAATGTGTTGTAGCATGGTGTTATAGATTTGGGTCCTAGATAAGGAGTGGTGTGGTATGCCTTCACTTCTATCCACCATGGAAGTTTTTTGGTGTCGACCTAATTTGAATTTGCATGGTTGAGGTGCATAGCCGAACTTAGAGAATATTTTCAGGGTTGAATATGATATAAATATGATTTGAGTTGTTTAGGGATGCAAAGATAGACAATTATGATGCGAATCATGTGAATTATAGAGTGTTAGAATGTGAATTTGAGAAGTCTAGTGTGATATTTCATGTGTTAGATTGCTAGATACAGTGAGTAGAAGGTGTCTACAATTCTTCAGTCAAGCTTTGAAGGTGTTGGTGATATTGTGCTAGATTTCACTTTTGTATTGAGATGGGTTTATCTATGTAACGTTCTTCTCTACATTATTTTCTATTCTAGTAGTGAGCCTTTCTTTCCTTTGGTAGTGAGCCCTTCGACAGTGAGCCCTTTGTATTCGGTGTTAATATTACTTTATATTGTGATCTAATCCTCACCATGGTTTTTCCCATCTTGGGTTTTCAATGTAAATCTAGTGTTCTCTTGTGCATGGTGTTGATTTGATTCAATTTATGTTATTTTATTTTCATGCTATATCATTATAACAGATTAAGGGTTAATTGAATAAATGTGGATTTGAATGTTTGTGAGGGTTTTGAAGCTTTAAGGTACAACATATTCACTCCCCTCTTAGTTATCTTGTGCATTCAAAAATTGGTATTAGAGCAAGGTTCCTTGGAAGAAAGCTTAACCACTTGAGGTAGATTTGGGATGATGCACAAGAAAGAGATCCATATGTTTTATGGAACAAACTATGCATTCTAGAAGACAAGGATGGAAGGTTTTTTGTTTTATCTTGGATTAGATGTCTAGAGGTCTATTAAGAATGGATACATTGAACCTAAAAATGGTCCAAGTATTGATGATGAGATCAAAGACTATGAAAGCAATGGTAAAGAAAGGTTTTCTCTCTTAAATAGTCTTACTAATTTTGAATTAGTGAAAGTGATAAGTATGAAAACTGCTAAATAAATTTGGAAAAAGTTAGAAAGCATTTATGAAGGAGATGATAAAGTAAAAGAAGATAAGATGAAAAATTTGAAGATCATGTTTGAGAACCTGTGGATGTCTGAAGATGAAAATATTACAAGCTATATTCAAAGTGTAGATGAAGTTGTTAGCTCCATCAAAGGTCTTGGTGTTGAACTCAAAGAACTAGAAGTGGTAAAGAAAATTCTCAGAACCCTTCCTAAATCTTATAATCATAAAGTTTCTGCTATTGAGGAATTTTCAAATTTGAATCAATATACTAGAGATTAGTTGTATGGTTCCTTAACTACTTTTGAGATGAGAGAATTTGGTACAAATAGTGGTGCAAAAGTTGAGACTGCTTTTAAGGCTAAAAAATCAAAGGAGATCAAGGAATCAGATTAGGAGGATCTTGATGATGTAGAAGCTAACTTTGTAAGGAGAATGATGAAGGGTACTGGTAAGTACAATGGTAAGTTTCCTTTAAAATGTTTTAGTTGTGGAAAGATAGGTCACTATGCTTCAAGATGTCCAAATGTAGCTTTGAATAACAAAAATAAGGAGAACAAAGGTAAGATGATGAAGAAAAAATATTATGATAGAGAAGATGCAATTATTTGTGATGATGAATTTGATTATGGAGATCAAGATAATGAATGTTTGTTCTTGGCTTTAAAAAGATGAATTTGTTTCTGCTAACTCTAAGAGATATGTGAATGAAAGACCTTCGAAGACAAAGGATAAGACTGAAGGTACTTTGGTATCTACTTTTTATGCGAGATAGGAGAAGAAATACTGGATCATTGACAGTGGATGCTCTAATCATATGATTGATGACAAGAGTAAGTTTGTTAAACTTGAAAAATATGATTGAGGATGTGTTAGATTTGGTGATAATACATCTATTAAGATATGTGGAAAAGGTTCTATCAATTTTGATGGCAAGTATAATACTGATGATGTTTAATATGTTAAGGGTTTAAGACATAACCTCTTGAGTGTTGAATAAATGTGTAGAAAAGGATACAATCTTATGTTTCAAGATGATGGATGTGAGATTAGAAAAGGATCCAAAACTGTGGTTGCTACTAGAAGAAGGACAAATGGAAATGTTTATCAGCTTAAGGGTACTAATGGTCATTACTTTATGATTTAGATTAATGAAAGTTGGTTATGGAAGAGGAGGATGTGTTACATCAATTTTGATAGCTTAGGAAGAATTTGGTCAGTTCAAGGTGTAAGAGATCTGCTAAATATTACAAATCCTATCAATGTTGTCAGCAAAGAATGTTAAATTGGAAAACAAGCAAGAAGAAGCTTCAAAGTCAAAAGAACAATATACTATTGGACTATTGGAATTGGTACATACATATATTTGTGGTCCTACAAGAGTAATAAGTCTTCAAGGTTATAGGTATTTCATGCTATTAATATATGATTATTCTAGAATGACATGGATTAGTTTTCTCAAAGAAAAATCAAAATCTCTAGACAAGTTTAAATCATTCAAAGTTATGGTTGAGAATGAAATGGATATGAAAATAAAATTTTTGAGGTAGATAATAGAGGTGGAGATGATGCAAGCGAGGTGATTGAAACTCACTAGCCAAAAAAAACAACCTAACTCAATCAAGGAAACTTTCCTTTGGTCACAAAAACACTTAACTTGTCTCAAACCCTCACCAATAGGCTTCTAGCCCTTAAACCACAACATTTGGAATTATCTATTAGAGAAGGCCATACAAAGGCTAAAAAAACATAAAATAAGACTCACCACAATCCCCAAACGAAAATCCCGAAAGGTCTCAAGGGATTTCTCCACAATTATTGAGATCCAATAAACCACGCTTGAATTAGGCTACTAAATTAGCCCTAAATTACAAAGGAAGTACTCCCAAATCGACCAATAACCACTCAAAATATGTTGATAGTCATAAATTGTGTTACAAAAAACCCAATTCCACAATCATTTCCTAGATTCAAGACTCTTACAACTTTGTTCCAAGAAACCCTCAATTTTAATGTAAATACTTAGGGTTTTCAGAAAATCACAACTTTAGGGCTTTCCCAACTCCTCCAATGCATCCAACATGTTATGCTAGGTTTGTACAGACTCTCCACACCTTAAAAATAACAAATCCATCAACAATATGCAAAAACCCTCTCATAACACCTCATTTTCTTAAGAAAAAGACTTTGCCCAACCCAAGAGCATCATCCAAATTTAAAAAAATCAATTCCACAACCTTCTAAAACATTGAAACACTAAAATTATAGAGTATTAGACCCATTCCATGAGAAAAAATGGATACAAAAAGTGGAATGGGTCAAGTGGACATTTTAAAAGACCTTCTACACTTAAAACTGTGAAAACAGGGTAGCAATAGTGTTTTAAAGAGAAATCTCTCAAAACTGAATGGTATTCCCTCAAACCTATCACAAATGAAAGCTAACTCATACTACAACAGGTTAGGATGAATTACAAAGAAATATCACATTGTACAGGATCGTACAGTCACAGGAAAGTACAAAAACTAGTAAATTTGCAAATTAAACGTTCCTTTTATTATGAAATTTTCATTACAATCTTTCTCCAATCCATCTTCGAGCCATCTTGAGGATTTATAAAATTTTTCCCTCCAAAAAAAAACCAAAAAATCATTCCTAACTTCCTTTTAAAATACTAATCCCTTCATATTCCCTAAAATTGCATTTTTGACAACTTTTGATTGACAACTTTTTGCATTTTGCAACTTTTCCACTTTTAACACAAATGACCCAAAAATCCCCCCAATTACATCATAAATGGTCTTTTAGACCTTATTTAGCATACATATGATCAACCCCCTATAAAATACCTAGAAAAACCTATTGACCAATTGATCACATCTTCAAATGAAAAAAATTGTACTGAAGGGTTTAGGTGCTTCTGCACCAGGAGAGTTCACCTCCAATGAGTTCAATATATTTTGTGAGAATAATAGCATAAAGAGGCACTTGTTTTTCCCTATGACTCCTTAGAAAAAATGGAGTAGATGAAAAAAAGAATAGGACTATTCAAGAAGCTACAAGAACAATGATGAAAGAGGTAAATCTACTAAAAGTCTACTAGAGGGAAGCAATTCATACTACTGTTTATATACTTAATAGAGTTCAAGGAAGAGAAAATAGTACAAAGAATCCTTATAAGCTATGGTATGTAAGCATTCCTACTATCAAATACTTTAGAGTTTTTGGAAGAAAATACTATATCAAAAGAGATGAAGATAAATTAGGAAAGTTTTATGCAAGGTCTAATGAAGGTATCTTCTTTGGATACTCTACTAGAAGAAAAGATTACTGATGCTACAACAAGAGATTGAGAAAGATTGTTGAGAGTGCAAGTGTAAAAGTTGATGAAGATATTAAAAAATAATTCAATGATGATAGATGGATATGAATCATATGAGTCTTCTTGTAGAGAAGAAGAAAAATAAAGAGAAGTGCAGATTGAAGAGGAAGAAGCTCTAGAAAAGACTCCTAAAACTCCTAAGTATGTGCAAAAGAATAATTTTGAAGATCAAATTATTGGAGATAAGAGCAAGGGTGTACTAATAAGAAGGAAAGATACTAAATAATAGATGAATCTAAGTACTTTATGAAGTTGAACCTAAAATAGTGATTGAGGCATGCAAGGATGAATATTGGATCAAAGCTATGAAGGAAGAACTATTGTAGATTGAGAAGAATCACACTTGGGAACTTGTCCCAAGACTAGAAAACAAAAATGTAATTGGAACTAAGTGGGTATTGAGAAAAACTAAATGAGAATGGAGAATTGGTAAGGAACAAGGAAAGGCTTGTGTGTAAAGACTACTCACAAGTTGAAGGAATATATTTTGAGGGGACATTTTCTCTGGTGGAAAGAATGGAAGCTATCGGGATGTTTTTGGCTTTTGTATAATATATGGTTTTTAAAGTTTATCAGATGGATGTGAAGTATACTTTATTGAATGGAGAATTGGAAGAAGAGGTATACATAGAACAACTGAAAGGATTTCACTTATTAGAGAAACCAGATATAGTTTGTAGATTGAAGAAGTCATTATATGGATTGAATCAAGCTCCTAGAGCTTGGTATGCAAGGTTGGACATATATTTGATACAACAAGGATTCAATAAAGGTACATAGATAGCAATGTTTACTTTATAGTTGAAAAAGATAAAATCTGGATTGTGGTTGTATATATTGATGACATAATAGTTGGAGGAAATGAAGCTATGTGAAAGAAGTTTAGAGAGGAAATGCAGAAAGAGTTTGAAATGTCTATGTTTGGGGAGATGAATTTCATCCTTGGATTACAAATAAATCAGATAGACAAAGGTATTTTCATTTCACAATCAAAGTATGTCAAGGAAATGTTGAAGAAGTTTGGAATGGAAGATTCTAAACTAGTTTGTACTCCTATAGTTATTGGTTGCAAGCTAAGCAAGAATGATGAATCTCCTATGGTTGATCAAAGCAAGTATAGATCAATGATTGGTGGACTACTATATCTAACTGCCACTAGACCAGATATCATGCATGTAGTTTTTCTTGTGGCTAGATTTCAAAAAGATCCTAGAGAGTCACATGTTGCACCAGTGAAGAGGATATTCAGATACTTGAAGGGCACTCTAGATCATGGCTTGTGGTATCCAAAGGATATTGATTTTACTTTGAGTGCTTACGCAAATGCAGAATGGGATAGTTGTGTGGATGATAGGAAAAGTAAAAGTGATGGTGCATTATTTCTTAGATACAAATTGGTGTCATGGCTAAGCAAGAAACAAGATTTAGTGTTTATCTACTACAAAGGAAGAATACATTGCAACAACATCTTGTTGCACACAAGTGTTGTGGATGAGGAAAACATTGAAGGATATTAAGGTGGTATATGATGAACCAATTTCTATCTTTTGTGATAATACAAGTGCTATAAATATTTCAAAGAATCCAGTAATGTATTCAAGGAAAAAACATATCTCAATCCAGTATAACTTTCTGAGAGAGAAAGTTGTAGAGAATGAAATTAAGCTTGAATATGTGCCTATAAAGGATCAGGTTGCTAATATATTCACCGAGTCTCTTCCTAAGGGTACATTTGAGTATCTCTAGGAGAAGTTGGGGGTTATTACCCCTCCTTTGAACTAGATACATAAGGAGATGCATCAGTCTAGTGGATTTCAAGATTCATTTTTTGGTTTGGACTAATGTTGGTGGCTACCTCTTAGGGGGAGTAAGCAATAACATTGTTGGTTGTTGTAGTCAAGGGGAGTGTGTGTTGTCATTATGTAGTGTTTTTTGATTGGGGTAGTATGGTGTGTGCTCTTAAGGGGGAGTATACTGAGTATTAAAGAAATATAAGTTGCATAGTAGTTGTTAGAAGGTTGATTGATGTCAAAGGAGAAAAATAAGTGATACAAATATTTTTTCCTTTGTCGTTAATGTCAAAGAAGGAGAGAGAATCATGTGAAAATATTTAGTTGTCAATTGAGAAAGGGGGAGAGAATAGTATAGTTGGAGAATGAAGAGCATGTGAAAAAAAAAAGTTGAAAGGGGGAGAGTGAGTAATGAGAAAAGAGAAAAGGAAATAGGTATGGAGCAGAGTTATTGTTGTTGATGATTTTTCACATCATGTGTTGTCATCAATGAAAAAAGGGGAGATTGTTCCAAGTATGAGAATTTGGTGTTTTCATTGATGTCAACAAGCTTGTTTTGTCATTTGTGTCAACTATATGAGAAGAAGATTGTTGCAAGAGTATGTGTAGTTGATGGTATTGTCTATATTGTTGCATTGATGATGCTTTGGTTAGTTGCATTGTGTTGGCATTAGTAAGCTTAGAATGGTGTCAAACTCTAGTGTTTCTTTGATGAGATTATGTCTATGGTTTAGGAAGTGATTGAGATAATGAGGATGTGTTCGTGGTGCTTGGTTTCCAAGTACTTTTGAGAAAATTTGATAAAAGAGGAAACATTGAGTTGTAGTGTTTTCTGGGTTGAAGAGTAGTGTTCTGGTGTCACTCCGCATTTCTTCTAGGTTGAATATTTTCCAATGCATTTTAGATATGTTGACCAGAGGTGTTGTATTCAGAATTTGGTGTGTTGGATCATTGTGCAAAATAAGTTATGTTCACTAGTGTGTGAACATTGTATTGTAGACGAGTTTGGAAGAAATGTTTTTGCTCTGTGTTTCTTTGCAATTTAGTTTTAGGTCTTATGGATTTGAAGGTGTGTTGATAGTGTTGGTATATTTCTTTAGTCAAAGTTGTTCAAGGTTTGGTGCTTCTAAATTTAATTTTTTAAGTTACAATGTATGGCAGAATTGTCTGAGTGTACTGGGTGTGTACATACTTCAGGTGAAAGATGTTGCAAAGGAGTTTGTTGGTTTTTTGGGTATTTCTGGAATATTCTAGATTGTCTGTAGGTTACATCCACAATTTGTTTTTTAATCAAAGGAAGTGTGCACTTAAAATTTTAATGGTGTTTACATGGGTAACGACCGACCTTGGTGTTTACGCTAATTGTGGTGGATGTTTATTGTTTGTCGATGCATGTAGTAGCATGGTGTTATAGAATTGGGTCCTAGATAAGGAGTTGTGTTGTTTTACTTCACTTCTATCCACCATAATTTTTTTTTGTGCCAACCTAATTTGAACTTGCACAGTTGAGGTGCATAACTGACCTTGGAGAATTTTTTCAAGGTTGAAGATGATATAAATATGAGTTGAGTTGTTGAGGGATGTGAAGATAGACAAGCATGATGCAAATGATGCATATTGTGGAGTGTTAGAATGCGAATTTGAGAAATGTAGTGTGAGCTTTCATGTGTTAGATTGCTGGATGTAGTGAGCAGAAGGTGTCTATAATTCTTTAGCCAAGCTGTGGAGGTGTTGGTGATATTGTGGTGAATTTCTTTGTTGCATTGATATACATTTCTCTACATAACATTCTTGTCTATCTTCTTTTCTATTCTGGTAGTGAGCCTTTATTTCCTTGGGAAGTGAGCCCTTTATATTCAGTGTTGATATTACTTTATATTGTGAGCTAGTACTCACGGTGGTTTTTCCCATAGTGGTTTTTCTAGGTAAATTTGGTGTTCTCTTGTGCATGGTGTTGATTGGATTTAGTTTCTGTTATTTTCTTATCATGCTAAATAATTATAATAGATTAACGATTAATTGAATGAATGTGGATTTGAATGTTTGTGAGGGTTTTGAAGCTTTAAGGTACAATTGATTCACCCCCCTCTTAGTTGTCTTGTGCATTCAACACACAAAAGTTTGATATTGATTTTGATGATTTTTTTCATCTTTTGTATGATTAAGTACTATTAGAATTGTTTTAGCTCTTTTTACTGGCCTTGATTTAGAGTTAGAACAATTACATGTAAAACCAACCTTCCTACATGGTGATCTCTTAGAGGATATTTATATGCAACAACAAAAAGGTTTTGAGGAAAGAGATAAGGAAAATATTGTTTGTATGCTGAGAAAATCATTGTATGGTTTGATTCTTTCGTGATGAGTTTGAGTTTTAGCATTTATGACGCTGATAATTGTGCCTACTTTGAAAGGTACGATGATGAAAATTTTATTATTTTTATTTTGTATGTTGATGATATGTTGGCATTAGGTCCCAACATGTATAAGTCATCTATTTGAAATCTCAACTTGCTAGGAAGTTTTAGCTGAAGGCCTTAGGCAATGTAAATCAGATTCTTAGCATGATGATACACATAGACAAAAAATAATAGGAAAATGTTTTTGTCAAATAAAAATTATATGGAGAAGGCTTTACAATGATTCAACGTACAAAATGCACTACTAGTTAGTACCCATTTTCCTATTCATATTAAATTATCTTTAGAACAATGCCCTAACACATAAGTAGAGAAGACACAAATGTATCATGTATTGTACTCATTAGTAGTTGGTAGTCTTATGTTTTCCTTGATGTGCGCTAGACTAGAAATTACACAAACAGTAGGAGTAGTCAGTCATTACATGTGGAAAATATGGGTATTGAGCATTGGATGATTGTGAAGTGGATTATCAGGTATTTGAGGGGAACTTCTGATATTGCTATATGTTACAGAGGGAGTAGGGTCCAGGTTAATGGGTATGTGGATGTATATTTTGGTAGAAAAAGAGATAAGAGAAAGTCCACTATATGTTAAATTTTCTCCTTATTTTTAGGTGAAATTAGTTGGATATTGAAGTTACTGTAGACACCTAAATTTGGACACTTAATTTATCCAAATTTATCCCTTTTCATCTAAACATCCCCTTATCCGCATTAATTAAGTAATATCACTATTATTTAATTAATACCTCTAAAGTTCTTCTAATCCCTAAGGTATTTAATTAAAAAATAAATACCTTATCTCTTTAATCCTCCTTTTCATCAAATGAATTAAATAAATATAACATTTATTTAATTCCTCACATGTCACATCACCCATCATTTTTATCTAATCCTAATCCATCTTCTAATCTCATCATTAGGATGTGCACATTCCTAATCCTTGATTATGATGTGTCACATCTTCCAACTTTTGCAAGTTGGTCTCTAATCTCTCTTACCCTTCTCTAATTCTTCATTAACTAGCCTAATCAACCTCTCAAGGAATTTTTAATTCCTTTTATCCTTCCAAAGAATATTAAATTCATTTTTCTCTTCCCCATGTGATCTTTGACTTGTCACATCAAGTCACATGTGAACTCTTTCTAATCTTCCACTTGCCTCTAATATGTTATTAATTTATCTAATCAGGTACTTGCACAACCTTAATCACTTAATTAGGTTAGCCTAGTCTCCATGTCATGTGTCCTAAGTCAACCCTATTAAATGCTTTTTCTTTTTGGAGAAGGCTCCCCTTTCCCCATGTGAATTTTTAATTCACATTTAATCCCCCAATGCATTTAAAGGAATTTTAAATTTCTTCTCTCATCCCTATGAGGATATTTGAGAAATTTTTAATTTCTCACATGTCCTTTCACCCACATGGGGACAAGGACCTCCTTTATGAGGAGATCTTGTCCCAATTCCAAGGTACTATATACTACCTCCATGTCATGTACTCTCCTTCCAACTAATGTCCACATCATCCTTTTCAAGCCACTTCACATGCCACATGTCAAGATGTGAGGGCTTGTGAGTTCTCAACTCACCATAGCCCTACATCTTGGCCTTGTTGGTTTAATCCAAACCATCCATTTCTTTAGAGAATTCCAAATTCTCTATAAATACCCCCTCTTTTCTCTCATTTTGGGGGAGATCATTTATGCTAGCAAAACTCTTGCAAAATTTTCTCTTGAGCCATACTTAGCCAAATTCTCATACTTGCATCCATTTTCACTCATTTTTCATCCTAATCTCACCTCATAGATCAAGCATCTCTTGCCACCAAAGGAACATACAACATCAAAGATCAAAGGGCCAACCAAAGGATCGATTCAAGACAAGGTGAATCCACTCTATTTGTTGTTTTTATTTTGTTTTGAATCTAACTAGGTTAATCTTGAGGTGTAGGGTGTCTATAGTTGTTATTTGCACTCTTTTGCTTGCTGCTTGTACTTTAACAAGTATTTTTTGCTATCACATTTTTGGCACGCTCGGTGGGACCCACAAACGAGTCTATTTCTTTCAAATTTTCTATTTTTTCACTTTTTGTAAGTACAGGTTGTAGAGGGGTGGACTTGACCTGCAGAAAGGCGGACCCAACCATCCAAGGGTAGACCTGAACTCTACATAGGTGGACCTGACCTCTGCACAAGCGGACTTGACCTCCAGGGGCGGACCCAACCTTGCTTAGGGGTGGACCTGCCCTCGACAGACTCCAGAAGTTGATTTTTGTAGATTTTTCATAGAGGGACAGACCTAACCTGACAAATAGGTGGACTTGCCCTCCAGACAGGTGGACCTGCCCTCTAGACAGGTAGACCTAACCTAGGCAGCTTTTTCTAGAAGGTAAAATTTTAGTTTTTAGCACTCCTTTTGGTTGTTTTAAGTGTTTTTAACCCCCTAACTTAAGCATATAGTTTAATTAGGGGTGTCAATCAATCTTGTTTGTCATGCTTGTTGGTGAGCTATTTGACATATCTAATCCCCTTGCACCATTTGGCGATCCTGGGTGATGAGAAATCATAGCTTACCAAGTTTTTGTGTCTCCCTTTTTCCTCTTCTTAATGGGACCTGCTTGGGGATTTCATCACCCTAAGGGATGATTCCAACCACACGTACCAACCATGTTGTAATTGGTGAAGCATCGGGATGGCGTGAAGAGTTGGTTTGAGCCTCTAGTATCTCGCTAAGGTTCCCGAATCACACTTGTAATGGGTTGGTGTTTATGGTTTTGGGCCTCACGTACCAGGTGTATATCGATGACTCCTTAGCAACCATGTTCATCCTAGAATAGAAGACTTTGTCAGCCATACCCCTTTCTACTAATCTTAAGATTGTGTTGTCTGAATTGTCTTCTTTGTGCAATACCAGTGATTTTCTCTTCAGCCATATCCTTTTGATTGATGTTTGCTCTATTTTGGGTCCTTTGCCTTAGCCATCTTTTCAAAATCAAGTTTAAACCTTTTGATAGATGAACTTGACCTCTGGATAGGCGGACCTGACCCATCTAGGGGTAGACCCTACCTTTGAACCAACCTTTTTCAACCTATTTTGGCCATTTTTGACCAACTTTTTCCTAACAGGTGGACCTCCCCTCCCGACAGGTGGACCTATCCTACAGGGGAAAACTTGACCCATCTAGGGGTGGACCTACCCCTTGCACAAGTGGACCTACCCTTGCATAGGCGGACTTGCCCCTGTATAGATGGACTTGCCTTACAAGCAGACCTGCCCCCTACATAGGAAGACCTACCCCCTGCATAGGAGAACCTGCCCCTGTATAGGCAGACCTACCCCTATATAGGCAGACTTGCCCTACAGGTAGACCTTCCCTGTAGGTGGACCTGCCCCTTGCATAGGTGAACTTTCCCTTGCATAGGTGGACCTACCCCTATACAGGCATACCTTCCCTATAGGCAGCCCTGGCCTCATCCATTTTCCACCCTCCGTTTAGTCATTTCGTGCACCCATTTTCCTGTCATCAACACTTTTCAAAAATTCATTGTTTCATCACCAAAATCACATAAGTGCTACTTTGAACATCATTATATTCCATATCCATCATCGGATCACCCATCCCAATCACCTAGACTTTGTTTCGAGAGTTTTCATTTTTATGTCGAAACTTCCAGAGGCCATAACCTTTGACTCGAGTGTTTGTTTGAGTTGAAATTTTATGGGTGGTTGCGTTAGGAGGTAGCATGTGGATTCCTACCACCCTGAGTAGATTGGACCCCATTTTTCCACATTTTCAGGGCCTCGAACTTTCATCTTGACCCTTAAAATCACAATTTAGTGTTTTTTTCAGTTTTTAAAAAATCATTTTCATTAATAACTCGGAATGCATGTCTTAAATTTGGGATGTTAGTTGGAAATTCATCCTATCTTATTTTTGGGTATTTTCTCAGGAAAAACTAGACTCTCAAAAGTATGTCCATGAAGTTTCCTAAAATGGCAAAATATGACAATTTTTGAAAATTGCCAAATCTAGAAAAATCTGATTGTCAACACCTTACATCCTTTAAAAACCCAGAACTTGATGTATAATCAATCCCATCACATCCTCCAAATATCCTAGGATTCAATCCAATCCTAATCTAAGCTTTAATCTAATCCTAATCTGAGCTTAACCAAAACCCTAATCTGAGCTTTAGTCCATCTGCAGTCAAGATCTTTGGATATCGAAACAAATCTTAAGATTCATCCCTGCATCTTCTTTAATTTCATCCTATTCAACCATTCATACATTCCACAAGTCAACCTCCTAATCTGAGCATTTGTAAATTCATTCAAATCAATCGTTTACTTGTTTCAACATTTCATTCATTCATTCCGAACATTCGTTCCCTCTTCTTCAATCATTTGTTTACTCATTCTGTGTAAAAATTCATCTACTTTGCACCTTAATCTATCATATCAAACTCTCCTTTGTCCATTTTGATCATTCATTTAATCATTCTAAGTAATCTTTCATCTATTCCATACCTTCATCTTCTCGTTTTGAGAATCATTCATCTGTTGTGAGCAGTCGTTTACTCATTCTGAGTAGTTTCTCATTCGTTATGGTCAATCGTTTACTTGTTTACTCATTTTGAGTATTGGTTCATCCATTTTTATCATTTGTTCTACCAATCAAATCATCATTTTCACCTCGGGTTATTACCCAAATTGACCTAAGTGTTTGATCTATCGTCATCATCAACATCCACTTAGGATTGTCATCCATCCTAAGTTAATCATTATCGTCAACCCAATCAATCCATTCTCAATCTCAAAGTGGATTCAGTGCCGCAATCATCCTTTTATCCTTTAATCGATCAATCAGTATCCTACATCACCTAGCGTAATCTCTTAACGGGGTTTATAGTCCCTTTTGTCATTCTATCCGATCCATTAGTCGATCTTATCAATCATCGATCGATCTTATCAATCATTGGTCGATCTTATCCAATCCAATCCAATCCAATCCAATCACATCCCTATCCAATCACCTTCGACCCAATCAATCTACTTCCATCTCAAAGCAGATTCGGTGTTGTAATCATCCTTTGATAATCCAACCCGATCATCATAATCAATCCCATCACTTCATCCAATCATCCTAATTTGAGCTTTAATCCAATCCTGATTTGAGCTTAACCTAAATCCCAATTTGAGCTTTAGTCTGTTCCCATCCAAAATATTTTATCCATCCTCTTTATCCATTCATCATCATGAATCCTTATCCTCCATCAATAGTATTCAAGGGAAACCCTAATTACATCGACAACGATAATGAAAGTCTTGTCGATCAAGAAGAATATGACATAGATCCCCTTGACACTATCATTGATAGTAATTTTTCTCCACCCACTTTCCAAAATCCAATCACCCCTTCGAGTTATCCCATTATGTCTTCATCCATGCCTAATCATGCTCCTTATGCTACCTTTGACAAGGGATACCCATCATATCCATCATATCCTTCATCTACATCATCCTCTTATCCAACACCTGCATTCTCTTATCCTAATATTCCATCCCAGTATTCCTATCACAATCCCCCATCCATGTCCCCTTATCATAATCCTCCTTACCAATCTGCTCACCCTAATCCTACATTCACACCTTCCTGTCCTAATCCAACATCCACATCAGCCTATCCTAATCTAACATCCACATCTTCTTATCCTAATTTGAAATCCATATTTCCCTATCTCAATCCACCACCTCAATCTTCCCATCCTAATCCACCATCCCAATGCCCTTACTAAAATCCACCACCTGCATCTTTGTGTCCTAATTCACCATTCCAATACCCCTATCTTAACCCTTCATCTAATCTTAATCCCCCATCTATTCCCAATCCTGCATCCAATCCCATTCCTCCATCTAATCCTTGTCCGTTAATACCTAGTCCTAATCCCCCACTAATCCATAATCCCTCATCCACTCCACCCACGCCATCTTAGCCTAGAGTATGCAAGTTCCTTACTCCAGAAGTTCTCCAAGGACTTATAACAAAGAAGACATCTCCCACTTCACACCTTGAAGTTGTGGAATCATGGCATCCCATCCTGTCATCCATGGTCATTGGTGATGAGACCCTTCTCCACCCAACACCTATCATTGATGATATCACCCCTAGCACCACTCAAACCATCACATCCTTTGAATCCACTAAGCCCCCATCTCCTACAATCACATCTACTGAATCCATTAAACACCCACCTCCTACTCTGAGAGCTGTCAAACCCATTGATGACACCCAAATCCAATCCACTTCTTCCACTCCTCGTGTCACTAAAATCCATTCCCATGAATGTTTTGAATCCTCCATCCCTCCATCTTCCCCACTTGAAGAGTCCCACCAAGACTCCATTATCATTCCTCCCACACATGATGAGTCATGCCAAGAGCTTGATCCAAAGCATGCCAACATATCCCCTTCTCCAGATCAATAGCCTACCATCCCATATATTCCACCTCAGAATCACAGTCCCCCATCTATTCCATCCCATGATCCCCTTGTCATTCAATATTCCACTACTCCATCTCCATCTCCATTGCATGAGCCCGCTACCACAAATGCAGATCCTATCATATCCCCTAATCCCTCTCCTGATACCACCAATCAAAATTCTACTATCCCATTAGCTTACTCTCATGATCCCCCATCCTCGCCTAAAACTGCTATCCCCACACCACTTGCATATCCCCTTGGTTCTCTCACATTCTTCCATGGTGGCCTCCTTGCAGAAGAAAAACATAGCATATATACCATCCATCATCCTCCACCTGATAATGGAATCGCATCATGTTTTTAGAATAACACAAATCCCATCATGGATCGCATGCTCAAGAAAATGAACTATCAAGGAAAAGGTTTAGGCCTTCATGAGCAAGGTATTTTAGAGCCCATCCAAGTGAAAGAAAAAATCTGCATGCAACATCTTGGACCTATTTCCCAAGACTCACAATCTAAAGATGTTGGTACAATCTCTAGATGTCCTCAACGAGCCTTTCCAAAAGAAATTTTGGCTCTTCCCATCACTCCACCAAATCATATGCTGCCATCCCTCCTCCTCTATCACATCACCTCAAAACAATCATCCATATTCCTCATTCATCTAGTCCATCCATTTTGGTTCCTTACATCCCTCCATCCACCATCTCCCATCCTTCATCTACTCCATCCATCTTAGGTTCTTATGTCCCTCCACCCACTCTATCTGCTTTGGTTCCATATATCCCAAAATCACCTCCAACACCTATCCATGTCATCCATGATAAACACCCCTCTCGCATATCCCCTAATCAGGATCAACAAAGGCACATACCTACACATTCTCCATCTACATGTAATCCTCATACTCCTACGTCCATCGCTCCACATCATTCTTCTCCTTGAACCCATCCCATTGCTACTAAAAGCATTTTGGATGCCAAATTAAAAATGCATCAATCTAAGCATCCACATGAATCTAAACCTTCCCATGTCCCCTATAAAAGACATGGTAAAGAAAGGGTAAATAAAATCCAAAATCAAAATCAAACCCATTGGCCACAAAGGCCCACTAAAGTAAAAATAAAAACCATGTGGATCCCAAAGAAAAAAGATGTTATACCTTCAAATGAAAAATCTATAACAACATCCAACATTGCTCATCCAAAAGCTAATCATTTTCATCCACCCTCTCCTAAATCTGTTTTGGGTCCCTATGTCCCAAAATTTACTATTCCATCTCCTCCATTATCCCCACATTCTCCATCCATTAATCCTATTATCTTTTCACATCCACCACCACATGTGCTAATTTTGGTCTTGAACACATCTCCCCATCACATATCCACCCCATCATTCCATCCATACACTTTTCAACATCTCACCCATTATACCATGTATCTCCCCCCTCAAATACTTCTAATTCATCCTCTTGCATAATCCATTTCTCTTAATAAGATTGTCCCAATTTCCAACAGTCACTTTGAATATGGGATCTTAACACCTTGTATGGAACTTGATGCTTGGGTCCTTCATCCATCTCCTTATTGCATGTCTTCTAAATCCACTTATTCACCTCCCTATCGTTATCCATCTCCCTCTGCATGCTATCCAAAGAGTCAAAAAATCCAAAAAATTAGAAAAAAAAAATAGTAAAGAGAAATAATCCATCCAATGGTGAAAACTTGGAAAAAAAGCGCCTTGGATAAGTACCATGATGAAAACCTGGAAAACAGGCATCATGCGTAAATCCCTATTTACACTTGGGGGTACCTTCCTAATATGTGTTCCCTCCATTCGCTATGTTGCTTGCTATGCTTCCAGCTATGCACCCATCTTCCTCCTATACATCCTTTTCATTCATCTCCTCCATCCTCCCTATCTTACACATCCTACTTGGCATATCTCATTTATCCCAATCCTTCCATCCTCATTGTGATCTTGATAATGATAGGGGAAAACATATAAACATACTTTGGACACCTCTTAGCATACATTCCCCTCATCTGCACACTATCCTAATCCTCATTCACACTCGTCTACCTTCCTTATCCACCCATCATGCTACCTTCAATCTAACTTCCTTATCCATGCATCCTATCTTCATCCATCTCACTCCTTTATTTGCCTATCCTTCTCTATTGCATCCTTCATGCCTCCTCACACATGACATATCTAGAGTGGGGGCATCTATCTTCCTTTGTGATATAGTCCTTGGAGACATCATTCATTCCATCAGAACAATCCCTTCCATTTCAATATCCTCATCTCCTTATTGTTATATCCATCTCCCCATCCTTATCTTCCTATCCTTCCATCATAGCATCCCTTTTCATCTATCCATTTGGTGACTTTTTCCTCATCCAAATCCTTATCTTCCTATCCATCAATCCAACCAATCCTTTTCATCTCCCAATCCTCATCTCCTTCTCCTCATCCCATCTTATAATACGTTGTCATTGGTCTCTAGCTATAGGCTAATCCCCATGCAACCCAATGCCATCTACCTCATCATCATCACTTCCACTTATTTTTCACCTCTTTTCAATCTCCTATCCTTTCTCATCATTGATCTATCTATCTTGTCATCCTCCCACTTCATCTTTGCTGATTTGGCTAACTATCCCATCCTTGAGCTTTGTGTAGTCACCATCCTCCAATCCAATCTAACAGGTCTATCCTATCCCATCACATCGGTCCAATCACTTTATCCCCTTATCTAGGGTTATCTCATCATCCTTTATCCATCATTTGTCTTTGGTCCTTTTGTCGAACCACGTTGCCCCTGCACTTTCACGTAGGCAAGGTCGATCATTTGATCTGCCCCCAAGGATCCTTTCTCATCTATCATCGGTCTTTCTTCTTCTTCCATCCTATCATCCATCGAAGTCTCCATCATGGTCTGTCTTCAACCTTTTATCAAACTACGAGGGCTCTGTGCTTTCACATAGGCAAGGCTAATATTTGATCAACCCCCAAGCCCCTAGGTCACTAGGATGTGTCAGCCTCCTATCTTGTGTCATGTCTCTTATGTCGCGTCATCGAGCTATTCCCTTATCTATCTGGTTCTTAACAAATGAGATCCACTTGTATCAACAGATCCAATTGGTTTTGAATATCTTGCGTCATATCGGTCTTTCAGTTTAGTATCCATCATCAGTCTCAACATGATGCATCCTTCCTAATAGACCTCATCAATCCCATCCATCCCCTTGATCCTATGGCAAAGGACATCTAAAATTTATTGCGATCTTTTGATGATTTTGGATTTTTTTATCATTTGAGCTCCCTATCATCACTTGTCATGGTCGCCTTGATCCATCATATCATGGTGTGCTTTGACTAGTCAACATAGGGGCATATCTTGATCTTTTCTTTGTTGTTTTCTCAATTGTCCCATGTAGTACCCACCAAGATCCCTGAGGTCTTGTGTTATGTTGGGGCATCCTTGTGTGCTTGTGGTTATCCCAATACCTGGCCGACCAAGGTCATCATGACTTTGGGGTGTTGGGATAGCCTTCTTGTTTGTTGTGTTTGTTTCATGCATTAGACACTAATCTACCTTGGTCCTTTATACCTTGGTGTATCGTGTCTTCTACTATAGAAAAAATCAGTGCTCCTAATGATGGAAAATTGCATTTGGATTGCATTTCATCTCCATCCCTCATCTATCAAAATCCCCCCATCCATTCATCCTTCATCACTCTCCCCTCCCAATCTCCTGCCACCTTTTCATCCTTTCTTACCCATCACTTTGCATCATCTTCCTCATATACCCCTTCCATCATCTCCTCCATTTCGAGAGCACACCTGTGTTCTCTTGAACCCACATGTCCTCTCGAGGGGGCATCCTTCATCCCTAATTTTCATCATTTTTTTCCCTTCCTAGTCATTCCTTTGAATGACTAGGGCATCTTTCCCAATCTAACCATCTTCTTCTAGGTTCTATGTTTTAATATTCTTTGAAATGATTCTACTTGTAACACCATCTTAAAGAGGGGAAAAATGTAGACACCTAAATTTGGACACTTAATTATCCAAATTTATCCCTTTTCATCTAAACATCCCCTTATCTGCATTAATTAAGTAATATCACTATTATTTAATTAATACTTCTAAAGTTCTTCTAATCTCTAAGGTATTTAATTAACAAATAAATACCTTATCTCTTTAATCCTCCTTTTTATCAAATGAATTAAATAAATATGACATTTATTTAATTCCTCACATGTCACATCCCCCATCATTTTTATCTAATCCTAATCCATCTTCTAATCTCATCATTAGGATGTGTCACATCCTCCAAATTTTACAAGTTGGCCTCTAATCTCTCTTACCCTCCTCTAATCCTTCATTAACTAGCCTAATCAACCTCTCAAAGAATTTTTAATTCCTTTTATCCTTTCAAAGAATATTAAATTCATTTTTCTCTTCCACATGTGATCTTTGACTTGTCACATCAAGTCACATGTGAACTCTTTCTAATCTCCCACTCGCCTCTAATGTCATTAACTTATCTAATCAGGTACTTGCACAACATTAATCACCCAACCTAGTCTCCATGTCATGTGTCCTAAGTAAACCCTATTAAATGCTTTTTCTTTTTGGAGAAGGAACCCCTTTCCCCATGTGAATTTTTAATTCACATTTAATCCCCCAATGCATTTAAAGGAATTTTAAATTCCTTCTCTCATCTCCATGAGGATATTTGAGAAATTTTTACTTCCTCACATGTCCTCTCACCCACATGGGGACAAGGAACTCCTTTATGCGGATATCTTGTGGCAATCCCAAGGTACTATGTACTACCTCCATGTGATGTACTCTCCTTCCAACTCATGTCCACATCATCCTTTTCAAGCCACTTCACATGCCATATGTCAAGATGTGAGGGCTTGTGAGTTCTCAACTCACCATAGCCCTACATCTTGGCCTTGTTGGTTTAATCCCAACCATCCATTTCTTTAGAGAATTCCAAATTCTCTATAAATACCCCCTCTTTTCTCTCACTTTGGGGGAGATCATTTATGCTAGCCAAACTCTTGCAAAATTTTCTCTTGAGCCATACTTAGCCAAATTCTCATACTTGCATCCATTTTCACTCATTTTCCATCCTCATCTCACCTCATAGATTGCATCTCTTGCCACCAAAGGAGCATACAACATCAAAGATCAAAGGGCCAACCAAAGGATCAATTCAAGACAAGGTGAATCCAATCTATTTGTTGTTTTTATTTTGTTTTGAATCCAACTAGGCTAATCTTGAGGTGTAGGGTGTCTATAGTTGTTATTTGCACTCTTTTTCTTGCTGCTTGTATTCTAACAAGTATTTTCGCCCTATTATAGTTACAGATAGTGGTGGTGTTGTCTACTACTGAGGTTGAATATATGGAAACAACACATACTAGCGAGGAGGATATCTTGCTTCATAGAATTTTGGGTGAATTGTAGGTAAAGAAAGACAACATGGCACTATATTGTGACTGCCAAAGTGCTTTAAACTTAGCACAAAAATCAATATATCGTGCCAGAACAAAGAATATTGATATTGAATATTAGTTTGTACATGAGGTGGTGGAAGGACATATATCTTTGGACAATATACACACTAATATAAACCTAGTAGATATCTTAATAAATCCCATTGGTAGAGAGAAGTTCATCTAGTGCAAAAATTCTCTAGGATTGCATATAACTTGATGATTGGTAGCATTGTAATTTTGTCTTTCAATATGAGGGTTTATTCACAAGAGGAATTTGATTTCAAGTGGGATATTGTTGGAATATGAAGTGGATTTCATTTTTAATTTAGCAGTGAAAAATAGTTGACATTGATTACCTACATAGTGCTTTAGGTATGCATCTAATGTGGTCAAAGGCCTTTCCATTTAATCAAAGGTTGAAATGACGACGAGTCCTACGGGGATATTATAGCCCCTTGGATACCAAATGACATTATGTTGAAGGTGTTTCTGGTGAAGCTGATTTTTTTGGGATTTACTATTTATGGTAATTTGACAAATGTTCGACATGTAGTTACATGAATCACACTTTCTATTTATGGAAAGTTTTGTTGAACAAGGACTCTACAACTCAAATTTCTTACACTTTTTTTTAGTCATGTTTTCTAGTACTTTTTGAATATTGTTGTAATTGTGAATTTCTCAAAAAGTAAAAATACAAGAGGTCTTTGCCTATAGTTTTTCCTTGGTATAATTTTTCTAGGTTTTCCACATAAATACTATGTTAAATTTGTGCTTATTGGTTTTCTTTGTCTATTTTGCATTATAAATTTCTATTTCAATTTCTTGGTTTAGAGTATGACTTTTATTATGTCACAATTTACTCTTGATTCTAGATTAGAGTTTTGGAATGATACAAGTTCTTTTTAGACCATGATATGTTAATTAAAAGCATATGATCTTCCTTTGATGAGATGTTAGATCATGATGCCATGTTTGGGTTCCTAATTTCATGTTTGGAACTTTAATAGTGGTATTGGTTGTTCTCTTTGGTTTTGAGTATTAATCATTTTTTTGGAGCTTCATGATTTTGTAGGGTTGCATTTGAAGTTGGTATTAACAAATTATGGATGCTCATGGATACTAAAGAGATTTGGGTGATTCTAAGATATCTCTTATTTTTGGGGATTATGTGTTGAGATGGTTACTCTTTGATGAGGATTTTAGTAGAAAGATCGAGGAGCATACCTAGTTATGGATGTGAATCCACTATGGACTTGAAGAGAAGATTGTCCTTTAATCCAAAATTTCAATGCTTGGTTTTGTGTATATAGGATAATTTTTCATTCCATTCTTTGTCTACTTGATAGGTGAATGATCTGAGATGTATTTCCCACCTGAATATCAAATGTATTATTTATTTTGTTTCTTGTCTTCTCATATGAGTTAGTCATGAATATAGAAGTTTTGATGAATTTTTAAGAAGAAGATGCATGGTTATATGGATTTTCACTGTTCTTATTTTGGTCTTGATCTATGGATCTAATTTTGAAGACTTATTTCGAGAGGTACATGAAATGGTATGTGGCTTTGGGAACATTCCTTTTTTTGTGGGAATAATTGGTTTGTTTGATCTACTATTGGTATGAGAGGTTTACATATATTACTACCATGTTTTCATTTGATTTAAATGTTAGATGTCGATATCCTTTTAGTTTGGGAATGGTGAAGGAGTTCTTACTTTACACAACTTGGTACATGTTAGTGTGGAACAAGGATACGGTTTGATTTAAAAGTTCTCTCTTTGATCTTGTTATTCTTCCTGGATGTTTGTATTCACATGGTTGAGTGTGAAGAAATTGGGATAAATATGGAGACTAGTGATGAGAAGTAGATTTGGTATGCCTTGATGTATCTCAAAATTTGACATTACTTTTGCAGTGGTAGTTTTTAGATATATGTAAGATTTTTCTCTTTGATATATTGGTTTGTTGATTATTGATGTGATGATGAGTTTACATATTCCATTGGATTATGATCTCTGAGTTATGCAGTTGTGTGTGTTGATCACCCATTTGATTTCAGTGAGATGACTAAGATGTGGACTATCTATATCCATGAGATTGTTCTAGTGTTAATGCATAATTTTTATTTGGCCTTTTCTATGGTCATTTGTGCATTGGTATGTTGCATTTGAGATAGGATATTGGATATACAAAGACTTGATTATAGTTTTGGGTTGGTATGTTGATGACATGAAGTTCTATCTAAGATTTTTATACCGTAGTTTGAGGTATGGATAACTTGGATGATTTATATTTTTTTTTTGGTTGCTATCCCAACTAGTATGAATATGGAAACTACTCAGACTCTTTGTTGTAATTTGAATTTGATGTTTGTGTTCATGTAAAGATTGGTGTATTATTCAATGATAATTGGTATGATTCACCTTGGCATGTTTCTTTTCATTTCATAGGTGGCATTTTGGAGGACGTGAGGAGTTTTTTTTCTTGATGGTGGTTATCATGGTTGCTTTTGCAGGTAACTTGTCGGAACATGAGAGCATGGTAAAAATTTAGGTAGTACATGATTGGCTAAGGGTTTTTTTTCCTTTATTTGTGATTTCTAAGGGTGTATTTATAATTTATGATGTCAAGTGGGATAATGTTAGGATTAAGGTGCCATCTATCTTGTGAATCCTCTATCATATTGCATGGTTTTGTCATCCTTGAAAAGTGTCCCTATGCACTTAGGCTGTATTGGGAAAATATTTTTAATATTTATTCTCACCATTGTTTGTAATACACTCATAAGGGGTGATTGTTGGGGTAATTAGGATAGTCACTTGATAATTAATTAACTATTAATCAGTTATTAAGTCCCTTATTACTATAATTACTTAAGCTAAAATTACGAGTGCTTTTTTATTATCATATTAGACTAAATATAGGTCAAGTTGTCTAATTGCATGAGAGTAAGACACTTGTCACAATATAATGCAATCCTCATCTAGGTTTTGATTTTTTATGCTTTCATAAGTATTCACCTTCATTACATAATCATTCATTCAGATTAATTCATTACACAGATCAATTTCTTTTCTAGATCAATCTCTCTTAAGGTTGCATAGAATAATCATTACTTTGTTCTCTCATGCATGATAGGTGCTTTGGTTGCAGAGGGTCATTAAGAGTTATGGGGTTTTAAAAATAAACTCCAACATGGTGTTAGAGCCCTAGATTTGTGACTTCCTATCCAAATTTTGAGAGATCTAGCCTTGAGGGAATAATTGGCTCATCCAAAGGAAAAACGTGCATCACCATTGAGTCCATAACAACAAAAAAATAGAGAATTCCTATCTTTTTGCCAAATTTAGAAAAGTTGAAATTTTGGAATTCTTTTTTAAGGGCACATATATTCGCACAAACCTAAGCTCAAATTTTTCATTAATTTTCTTGAATTTACATGCATAGAAGGTATAGGGTTTTTTCAAAAAAAATTATCTTGGTTTTCATTTTTCCTTTCCAAACAAATTTGAATTTTTGTAAAGAAAAAATAAAAAATATTTTAAAAAAATTAAAAAATAAAAAAGAAAAATTTGTGATTGGGAAGGGTACATTGTACCTTGCACCAATCGACACGTTGACAGGGGTATTTTCTAGCCCCTATGAGCCCCATACAACCTATCAAAAACTTAATAGCATTGGCTTAAGCCTTACCAGTGATAACTTGCCACAAAATTTGGGGCGACCTCAAAAAAGAATCCGATGACTCAAAAAATCTAGTGCTCACAATTTAACAGCGAAATATCCTACTAAGAATATTTTGGAAGATAATTTGGTATATTATGACAACATTCAATTTTTTAGGTGATAGAATCTTTTTTTGACCAATGAAGGAATATTCTGGTGGTAGAGAATATTCTATCCATTGATGTCACCATTACATCATCATCATATAAACAACCGCTTTCCCCCTCCAAGCCTTAATTTATATGCAAAGGAGCAGTTCTTTATTTTGGCCATAACTTGGGTATACAGTGTCAAAATTAGGAAAATGAGATACCATCAAAAATTTGGTTCTAAGTACTTTCTAGTGGTGCATGTTTCATCATTATATTTTGTTGTTGGTTCTTGTTATTCTTAGTAAAAGTCACATCATCATTTTTTTCTTTCAAACTCATAAATTTTCACCAGAATCTCCATTTTTTGTGTTTCTAGTGGTGTTGGAAATGTATTTCAAAGCTCTTCAAATCCATTCATGCACTTTTTCTAGAATCTACCCTAGGTACATTTTACTCATTTTTTTGTGATTTCACATTTTTCTTAATTACTTGGAGATATTGGCACTTGAAAAGGATCTATTTGTGTGAGGTGACTTCTTTTGATCTTCTTTATCAGTACTGAGGTTATTAGTCTATGATTTTATCATTTGAGGAAGTACTATGGGTTTTTTTGTTCATCCTTCTATGATCATCCTAGCAAAGGATAATTATGAGTCTTGGAAAAATGACATCCTAACACATCTTAGGTGGCTTAATATTTTTCCTTATCTTTATGGACTCATACCTAAACTAGATACACTAGGGAATTTATTAGCATGGGTATCATCCAAGATCATATAGTAGGGCTATTTGTTATAGTATTGATCATGACACTATGTATGGTGTATCGAACATTGATTATCCCTACACACTTTGGATTTATCTATGGGAGATCCATGGATTCTCTCATATCTATCCATACCCAAAAAATCTTACTGCAAATTGTCTCATCCCTCTTGGAGATGCGGATTGTATACCCTTTGATGATGATACTTTAGAGGAGCTTGAGTATATCATAGGTATTTAATGTTCCAATGGTTCAAAGACTTGTCTTCATGTTCCCACTCTTTTCATCGATACTACATCATCATATTTTGTTGTTCCTAATTAGTTTGACATCACCAAATTCTTGTCTCCTATTGATTTAATGTAGTATGCCATACATCTTCCAAACATAGCTGCTTGGGATTCATATCTTTCAGACATATCATCCTTGTTTGTAGAGTCCTAAATTGTAGATTGGAGGATTATTTTGAGGACATTCATCTCCTCTTTTTTGACAACTACATCATCACTATTATCCCACCATCATCTTCATCATCTTTGGAGCTTGTTCTACAACATTTTTCATATGATTTTGGATTGACATCATCTCTTTTCAACATGTGGGAAATTGAGAAGTTTTTAGTGACACACATAATTTGGATTTAGATTCTTGATTCACCCATCCTTTTGGATTGGATTCTCTAATAACTAGTGTATTTGTTTCTTCCTAAGGGGAGAAATGGTATTTGTAGGTAGTGGATCGTGTTCTATCTTTAGAATTTCATCGTTGGAATAAGAGATCTTTCTTTATGGGGTTATTCATATCCCCATTTTCTCTCTCCTATTGGAGGGACACCTATTTTACTTGTGTAATATGATCAATCCTTGGGAGGTCACACTATTTCCTCCTTCTATCCTTCTTTTACTTGTACAATTATTTCATTTTCTCTCTCTTGGAGAGGAGTTTTTCTCATTTGGTTTCCTCCTTTTCTTTGGTTATGGGAGTTTCACTTGTTTGTACATGGGTACCTCATCAAACCTTGTAGCTGGGACCCATACATGCATCCATCAATGCATTATTAATTAGGGTTTTAGCTTCTCCCTAAATTGATCTTAAGGGGGGGTGTTGGAGTAATTAGGATAATCACTTGATAATTAATTAATTATTAAGTCCCTTATTATTTTAATTACTTAAGCTAAACTTAGGAGTGATTTTTTATTATTAGATTAGACTAAATATAGTTCAAGTTGTCTCATTTCATGAGATTCAGACAATTGTCACAATATAATGCAATGCTCATCTAGGGTTTTCTTTTTCATTCTGTCATAAGAATTCACCTTCATTGTAATCATTAATTCAAATTAATTCATTGCACATATTAGTTTCTTTTTTGGACCAATCTCTCTCAAGTTTTCATAGAATAATCATTTCTTTCTTCTCTTGTGTGTGATAATAATTTTAGTTGTAGAGGATCACTAGAAGCTGTGGGGTTCAACAATAAACTCCAACAAGTTCCACTAGTAACAATAAAGGTGACTTGTGGACATGAATATTTAATACTTTTTCCCCCACATGTGGACACCTAGAATGAGAAGGTAAAAGACAAGTGAAGTGGATAAATGAGTGAATTATGGGCTTCTCCAAGTGGGTTGTTGGAAAAAGGAAAAAGGTATATTTTTTATCATGTCTTTTGTTGCATGTAATGTAATGTTTAATTTCCAAGTATGGACACCCAAGTTAGAGGGAAATTATTGGAGCCAAAACTAGTGCCCTTTTGTATTTTGAGAAGGTAATCCAAGGTTTGGGATGTTTGGAATGAAGATTCATCTTTGGGCACCATGTGTGGTGCTTAAGATCTCTTTACAAGTCTATAAAATAAGCTGCTTGGATGTAGAAAAGAGGAACACTTGAATGCAAAGCTACTCTGCAAGAACAAGAACATGTTAGGGCATAAAAAAACTATTCATAGGTACACAAAATTTCCCATGTTAGAGAAAAAGAGGAGAATCAAAGTGAATCTATTGTAATCTCATTTATTTGAAGATAATGCATACTTGGACTCTTTTCTTGGTCGAGTTTTTAGCACCATAAAGAAAATGAATCTAATAATAGTAATTCCATATTAAGGTTGCTTAATTTCAAATTTACATATAAGTTTCATATTTTTAAGTTGTAGTAGTCCAAGCCTCTCATCTCATCTATTGAAATCATAACTTGATTATTTATATATAGATTTAAATTTAACAACATTTGGTATTAGATACCATATATTTCTCAACAATATTAAAGAAGAAAAAAAAAGGTGATTGAAAGAATCAATCCTCCAAGTGTAGAACATGGCCAAAGAAAAGATTTGGAATAGATGATAGTGAATTTCAAACATTTGATAAAAGAAAAGTTAACTATCTTTGAGCGTAGTATTCCATTAGGGTCTAGAGAGTGATAGGAATCTTTATTGATGCAAACTAATCACCCTCTTATGATAGCAAGGAGATAATATAAAAATAAAATGATCCCCAATTTTAAACCCCATCTAACAAATTTGAAAAGTATAATAAACCTAAAAAATATGTTGATTGGTCTCTGTGTGGAAGGGTTGTGAAAAAACTCTAAACCATGCCAAAGAGGTCCTCAAAATATAGGGCAATTGGAGCTTAGTATAACTTAAATATTGGATGGTCCCATCTTCAATGTGAAGATATATACTAATTTGTAACTTCTCAAATCCATTCATGTGAGTATTAAGAACCAAGAAATATATAATGTCTTACTAAATGTCAATAGATAAAGGAAATATTATGATAAATAAATTAAACACCATATTTTTAACCTATAAACCTTCGATAAATGAAAAAGTAGCTTTGGTAGTGACAACTATATTTCTACCATATATGCATCTAGTTGAAAGGAGGGGAAATAAACCCCAACTTATGTTAGAGATATTCAAATGTATCTTTAGGAATAGCCTTAGTGAAGATATCAACAACTTGATCCTTAGTAGGCACATACTCCAACTTCACCTCACTCTCTGTAACTTTTTCTTTCAAGAAGTGATATCAGATTGAGATATTATTTGTCCTTGAATTCATTATCAAATTATTTGAAATATTCATAGCACTTGTATTATCACATAAGATAGGAATAGTTTCATCATATGATACTTTGATATCCTTCAAAGTCTGTTTCATCCACAACACCTATGTGCAACAAGATGCTACAACAATATATTTTTCTTCTACAATAGATAATGATACTGAATCCTACTTTTTACTCAGCCAAGACACCAACTTGATTCCAAGAAAGAAAGCACCACCACCTGTACTTCTTCTATCATCCACACAACCTGCCTAATATGCTTTTATATAAACACTTAGAGATAAATCAATATATTTTGGATACCATAAGCCATATTCCATAGTTCCCTTTAAGTATATAAATAACCTCTTTACTGATACCACATGTGACTCTCTGGGATCTTCTTAAAATCTAGCCACAAGATAAACTACATGCATGGTATCTGGTCTAGTATTACTTAGGTATAGCAGTCCACCAATCATTGATCTATGCTTGCTCTAATCAACCTTAGGAGATTCATCATCCTTTCTCAACTTGCAACTAGTAACCATGGGAGTGTATACCGATTTAGAGTCTTCCATTCCAAACTTATTTAACATTTCCTTGACATAATTTGATTGTGAAATGAAGATACCTTTTTCTATTTGACCGATTTATAGCCCAAGAAAGAAATTCATCTCCCCAAACATTGACATTTCAAACTAATTCCACATATGCTATGTAAATATCTTAGACATTGCTTGATTTCCTCCAAAGATAATATCATCAACATACACAACCACAATCAAGATTTGATCTTTCTCAACTTTGAAATAAATATTTCTATCTATGGTAGTTTTATTGAATCCCTACTACAACAAGTATCTATCCAATCTTGCATACCAAGTTGTAGGAGCTTGCTTGAGTCCACACAATTCCTTCTTCAATTTGTAGACCATATTAGGATTATCTGATAACTGAAATCCTTCCAGTTGTTCAATGTATACCTCTTCTTCCAACTCACCATTCAAGAATGCAAACTTCACATCCATCTAATAAACTTCAAAATCCTTATCTGCTACAAAATACAAAAACATCCTAACAGCCTCCATCCTTGCCACTAGAGAAAATGTCTCCTCAAAGTCTATTCCTTCTACTTGTGAGTAGCCTTTACACACAAGCCTTGCCTTGTTCCTAATAACTTCTCCATTCTCATTCAAATTGTTCTAAAATATCCATTTAGTTCCAATCACATTCTTGTTTGCTAGTCTTGGGAAAAATTCCCAAGTCTGATTCTTCTCAATCTAAATTAATTATTCTTCCATATCCTTGATCCAAAATTCATCTTTGCATGCCTCAATCATTGTTTTAGGTTGAACATTGGAAAGTAAACACATATTTACCCATTTTTCTATCATAACAACCTTTCTTCTTTTCAAAACACCTTTGCTTTTGTCACCAATGATTTGATCTTTAGAATGATTATTCTGCACACAATTAGGAGTCTTAGGGATCCTTTCCAAAGCTTCTTCCTCTTCAACTTTCCCTTCTTTTTCCTTTCCTTCATATTTATCTTCTTCTCTGCAAGAGGAATCATCTTATTCATATCCTTCTATCAGCACTAAACTTTTATGTAGGTCTTTATCCACTTTGACACTTGCAGTTTCAACAATCCTTTTTAGCCTCTTGTTGTAGCACCGATAAGCCTTGCTCTTTGTAGAGTATCCAAGGAAGATTCCTTCATCAGAACTTGCATTAAACTTTCCTAATTTTTCTTCATCTCTTCTGATATAAAATTTTCTTCCAAACACTAAAATATTTGATAGTAAGAGTTCTTCCATAACATAACATAGGGATTCTTTGAATTGTTTGTCTTTTCTTACACTCTATTAAGTATGTAAACTACAATATGAATTGCTTCTCTCTAGTAGACATCTAGTAGATTTGGTTCCTTCATCATTATCATTACTACTTCTCGAATTGTCCTATTCTTCCTTTCCACCACTCTATTCTACTGAGGAGTCCTAGGAGCTGACAAATGTCTCTTTATTCCATGGTCTTCACAAAAATTGTTAAACTCATTAGAGGTGAAATTTCCACCTCTTTCATATCTTAAACAGTTGATTTTCATATCCATTTCATTCTCAACTATAGCTTTAAATTCCTTAAACTTATCTAGAGCTCCTAATTTTTCTTTGAGAAAAGTTACACAAGTCATTCTAGAGTAATCATCAATCAATAAAATGAAAAACCTATCACCTTGAAAGCTTCTTGTTCTTGTAGGTCCACAAAGGTTTGTATGCACCAACTCTAAAGGTCTCATGGTAGAATATTCTTTGACATTGAACCTTTTCTTGTTTGCTTCCCAACCTGACATTCCTTGTAAACTACATTGATAGGCTTTTTAATTTTTGGTAGATCTCTCACAACCTAAGTAGAAGTGATCCTCACTAGGCTAACAAAATTGATGTGACACATTCTGCCATGCCATAGCCAAATTTTATTGATTTGAGCCATAAAGAACTGACCATTAGCACCCTTAAGTTGATAAACATTTCTATTTTTCCTTTTTTCCTATAGTGACCAAAGTTATAGATCCTTTTCTGATTTCACAACCACCATCTTGAAACATAAGATTATATCCTTTGCTTCACATTTTTCCTACACTTAGAAGATTATGCCAGATAATGTTAACATAAAGAACATCATCTATATTATGCTTTCCATCAAAATTAATTAAACCTTTCTCACATATCTTAACAGTTGTATCATCACCAAACTTAACAAGACCACCTTCAAAATTCTCAAGTTTAACAAACTTACTCTTATCACTTGTCATATGATTTGAGAATCCTTTGTCAATAATCCAATAGTTTTTGTTCTCTTTTGCATGAAAAGAAGTCACCATAGTGCCTTTGTCATTATGACCTACTTCCAAATTAATTTACTTCATACATCTCTTAGAGTTAGCAAAATTAGTTCCAACATTTGGAGCCATGAACAAGAATTCATCATTTTCATCATCTAGGTAATCAGATTCATCATCAAATATATTGGCATCTTCTTTAACATAATAAATTATCTTACTTTATTTATCTTTCTTCTCCTTATATTTGTCATTTGAAGCTTTGACTAGACATTTTGAAGTATAATGACCTATCTTTCCAAAATTGAAACATTTGAAAGGTAACTTACCTCTATATTTTCTAGTGCCCTTTTTCAATCTCTTCACAAAGTTTGCTTCTATCTCATCAAACTCATCCATATCTAATTCCTCATTCTTTTTTTCTTTGGAACTTTAAAATCAATCTTTTTTCTTGAATCACTTGGACCAAACCCTCTCAATTCAAAAGTAGTTAAAGCACCAAACAACTGATCTCTAGAATAATGATCTAAATCCTAAGATTATTTAATAGTAGAGACTTTGTGACTATAAGATTTAGGAAGAGTTCTTAATACCTTCTTTAATACCTTATCTTCTTCAAGTTTTCCACCAAGGCCTTTGATGGAATTGAAAACTTCATCCACTCTATGCATGTAGCCTATAATATCTTCATCCTATGACATCTTTAGGGTTTCAAACTTAGTCTTCAAATTTTGCATCTTTGTTTTCTTGACCTTATCATATCCTTCATAGACACTTTCCACCTTCTTCTAGATTTATTTAGCAGTTTTGTAGCTCATAACCTTGACAAGTTCTGAATTGGAAATACCACTCAAAAGAGAATATATTGCTTTTCCATTGTTCTCATAACCCTTGATCTCATCATCAGTTGTCAGACTATTTGTAGGCATGGTATATCCATCTTAAATTTACTTCCAAACTCCAAACCCTAGGGAGAAAAGGAAATCTTCCATCTTGGTGTTCCAAAATACCTAATTTGATCCATCAAATAGAGGAGCCTCTTTCTTGTGCACCATTAGATCTACCTAAAGTGGTTAATCTTTCTTCTAAGGAACCTTGCTCTGATACCAATTATTGAATGCACAAGACAACTAAGTGGGGGGTGAATTAGTTTTACATTAAAGCATCAAAACCCTCATTAACATTTAGATCTACATTAGACCTTAGACCCTTATCAACCATTAAACCCTTATCATGCATTAAAAAAATGTAAACATGAGAAAAACCAATGAAAACACATTCAAACACATAAGAACACAAGATTTACATGGAAAAACCAAGAAGGGAAAAACCATGGTGAAGATTAGCTCACAATATAAAGTAATTGCAATACCAAATACAATAGGCTCACTATCGGAGGGCTCACTACCCAAAAGAAAGAAGTGGTCACTTCCAATGGCTCACTACCAGATTAGAAAGAAGAAGAAATAATATTTTTACAATGAGAAATCCATATCAGAGTAATAGAAAGATCCACGACTGCAACTCCACACCATCTACAACCTTCTTACACTGAAATGTAGACACCTTATGCTCACCGCTTTAGGTAATCATAGGCATTAAACTCACACTTAGATCTCTACATCTTATCAAATTTGCATCTCACCAAATCTTCATATTCACACAAACTTCTCCAACAATTCACCTTTCCTTTATACCATTTGCAACCTTAAAAAAATTCTTCAAGGTCAACTATACATATTAAACATATAATCTCAAAATAGTTTGGCACCAAAACATATCCACACTGGAAAGAGATGAAGGAGGACCACACATATGATTAACTAGGACCTAAATCCATATTGAAACACTTTTCAAAGCCTCCACACATAATACACCACTTCCTTAATTAGCGCTAACATGCTAGGTCAACCAAACTTGTGTTAACACCCTCAAACATTTAAGTACACACTTCAAAAAATTTAAAGATGACTCATGGACCACATAGAGACACTCCACAATATTCATACACCTCAAAATATTCCACATGATTAGAAAATTCACTAATACTACTACAACCACTTGAAACTTAAGAACATTTTCATCCTGTGCAACCATACACACTAGCACAAACATCCAACATACCAAATAATCTTGCAGAATGACTCAACACCTCAAAATTCAAGGGAAGGTAGATACAGATGATATAAGAATGTTCCTAGATCCACAACACCAAAAAATTTACTACAGAGAAATGCAAAGCAATCTCATTTCTCCTAGACAACATTGCTTAACATTTCACACACTAGTGAACACAAATTATTTTGCCACATTATCCAAAACCTAATACTTTGGATATAAAACCTTTGAAAACCTTTGATCAACGTATCCAAACTGCACAAGCATAGCTTCAATACAAAAGAAATGCGGAGCAATGACCAAAGCACCACTCTGCCACACTAAACTATCTTTTATTCAAATTTTCTCAAAAGCATTTGGAAACTAATCACCACAAACGCCAACTCAACATTTACAACACCTTATCAGCATCTCAACTATACAAGAGGTTGATATCCACAAACACTTACTCATCATTTCTACATTAGAGGTTGACACTAATGACAATACTAATGACAACATCATGCAACCAACACAATTACTTCCTTAGGGGTTGACATCAATGCAACAATACTCTATTGACATCAATGACAACACAAGTTTCCAATAGGTATGATGTTTCAATCTTTCAATGGATATTTTTATATATGCAATGTATTTGGGCATAAGGCTAATCAATGCAGATCTAGAATTGGTGGAAGTAAGATTGTTCAAAATGTCAAATGCTACAAATAAAATAAGCTAGGATAAATTGCTAAGTTTTGAAGAAGCAAGGATATGAAACCACCTGGTTTACTAAAGAAGAATGATCTAGTAAAGAATGTGGATTTGGTAGAAATGGAGAAGGAAACTGGAAAGATCTAGAAAAAGAAAGAAGAGAGCAAAGTTAAGAACGAATATGCTAGCCTCTGGTGTAGATGTTTCCTCTAGAAACTAAGTGAGAGCTTTGGCTCGAGGGGAGTTTGAACAAAATATATTTAAGCCCCCACAAAAAGATATGATGTTGATGCCTTCAACACATGGATATAAGGTGTAGGTTGATATGCTTGACCTATTGGTGAAAATGTTTGTGGAAAATATTATGTTGTGAAATTTTGCAGAGCAATTGAAGGTGACTGTGCTATCACAATTAGGGTTTATCAACTTTTGGTCAAACTTCAAATTAGTGCATTAAAGGATTTTTTGGCCATTAAAAAAGGGTTTATAAGTGATTTCACATAAATTTAAGTCATTTGAAAATGAGCATTCAAGGAGCGAAGTGAAGTGATTTAGAATTCACAAGTGAAACCCTAGTGGCAGAGATTCAAAAGGTATATATAGATTTCTACTTTTCCCTAGTTTCAAAAGTATTTCAAATTATTTCAAGATGTGTACTTCACAAGTTTTTAAGGTTGTAGATCATCCTTGACCTAAATTCAAGAAGCACCCTGATAAATCAATGATGATGGACCCAAATAGTGCATTTTCGATTATTCTATATGGTGTAATGCATTCAAAGATGTTAGGGTTTACATACATGCAAAATTGGAAGAGTACAACCACTCTAAGCTAGGATATGTTTGGGTTAATGAGCTTACTAGAGATGAATTTGAATTGAAACCCGAGTTCGAGAGCTTGACAGAGAAGAAGCTTGGCGTCTCAAAAATTTCCCCCATATTTTCCTATGTGGATGAGTGAATTAGATACACTTTGATCATGATTTATGATAGATTTATTTGGTTGGATATACCACATAAAATTAATAAGGAGGTTGTAATAGAATTATATTCAATCAAAGCAGTTTTGACACTCAAATCAGTAAAAAATGAAATGGTAATGGATTTAACAGGTGCAAAAATGACAAGAGAGCTATGACCATCAAGGACATTAAAGACCATATAGTGAATTATGCTTCAATGATGATAGGGTACAATATATACTTTACAAACAAAGAGAACTCTGTTTCTGCTACTTCCATCAACACTGCATATGAGATGGTAAAGAAAGGTGTTGATTATGATTTGTGTGAGTTTTTAAGGGAACAACTCTTGGAGAATTTACAGAAAACCAAGGGCTCCTGTACCCCTTTTGATTTTGGACATTGATCATTTGCTTGTTATTTTATTTCCTAAACGAGGTTCCCAAAACCAAGAACATTGTATGGAAAAGGAAATCTTGGTGGCTACTCAAATTAGAGACCACTTGATGAGATTAGGAGATGCAAACACATAGAAGAAAGCATTATGGAGATTCTTTAAAAATTTCTAGGAGAAGATGCAATCCAGAGAAAGGATTCTCAAGACTATGGTAGAGAAGTATAAAAATGACATTATTGTTATAGTTAACAAAGGCAACTATTGTATGATTGAGGTTGTTGAACTTAGAATTGTGTAGATCCTTGAAATGTGATATGAAGTTGTAGAGCATGTAATTGTTGGTTGAAAACTAACTATATGGTTAGCATGCATAGAGATAAAATTGAGGGAAGATGTGGCACTTATGAGGAAAAGTCTATGGAAGTGCATATGGAGCACAAGAAGGAGATCAATAGAAATGTTGAAAATATGACTACATAGGTTGTAGAGATGGTGGGACTTCCTAAGGACTTTGTGGAGAAAGCTAAGACCATTTCTAGTTCTCTGGAAGGTTCCCCCAATACAAGAAGATTTGGTAGAACAACTACCCCCTCTCCAACTACCCCCAAGTCCTCTAGAACTAAACCTTTTTCTAGTGGAACAAAGAGAAATGAGAAAACTAGTGCTCTAGTTAAACAATAGAGTGTGCTTGTGAAGGAAATGAGTGTTTTGATGAAACAACAAAGTGCCCCACATAAGAGGAAAGTGAAATCAAAAGAAAAAAGATAAAGATACGTAAGTTATAAGATAGAGGAGGAAGAGGAAGAAGAACCTCTCACCAAGAAGAGAAGAATTGGTGTAACTCAAGAAGAGACTAGCACAAAGAAAGCCAAAATAGACATTGTGGACTTTGATAGTGATGCAAAGGTAAAAAAGGAGAAAAAGTCATTTGGAATTTATGTGAGAGAAAAGAAAACTAAGTATGCAAAAGTAGAGAAGACTTTGGAAGTCAAGAAGAAGAGGAAGGAGAAGAACCCTTCGGTAAGAAAACATAGCCCTATGAGATTAGATGCATTGTTTAATGGTATAGTTGAGTATGAAATGTTGGAACATATTGCTGCCTTGTATCACACTATGGATGAAACTTATAAGTCAACAATTGAAGAGGAAATAGTTAGATACAACATTTTATGTTGGAATGAAAGATATTGAAGGCCAATTTCCTGAGGATCTCAAAAGTGAATTAATTTCAAGAAGAGAAGAGGAAATAAGTGAAGATACACAATCAAGAACTTTTGCTTTAGAGAAATTTATTTGTTCTTTTTCTGATGAGGACAAAGATAAATTAGCTCAATTGTACAATAAAGAATTTAGAACTAAGCAAAGAGTGAGAAAACTTATGAGTAGAGATAAAGATGATAGAGAGAGGCTAAGGAATGAGTCTGTTGAGAAGGTTACAAATCTAGAAAAGGAGTTAGGCATGACTCTAGATAGTGAAATGAATGTTGATGTCTCATTTCTTGAAGTACATGTACCAAAATATTCTCAACATGAGCATATAATTGAGGAGGATGTACAAAATGATGTGAATACTGATGATACTCCTCTAATGGAAGAGAATGTTACTGAAAAAGATAGTGAAATGTAAAAAGAGAATGCACAAGTAGAGAATAACATGTCACCTATGGACAAAAAGAAGAATGCAGAGCAGGAAGAAGAGGTTGTACAAGACAACCTATAGATATCCGAAGCAAAAAATATAGAAAATCGCCCTCCTTTGGATGACAATGATAAATCAATTGATGATGGGAAGAAGAATGAAGATGATTTTGGTGATGTTGAAAAAGAGAAAATGATGAAAAATATAAAGATAGCATTGGTGAAAATGAAATGGATTATAAGAAGAAGGATGAAGAGAATGTGAAGACTATTGGAAAGTCTTTCAGAACCTTTAGAGGATTCTTGAAGAGCCCATTAGGAATGCAACTATAATTCCAACCTATTGTATTAGCTCAGTTGTTATAGATTCCAATGCAACAAGGGAAAGTTGATATGGAAAAGATATCCCCCTTGCACACATTATATCTTGGTGATGCGCTCCATGCCTCCACTAGAAAGGAAATCTTGCAAACCCACCAAAAAATTACTAGATGAGGTTGTGAAGGTACTGCAAGAAAGTTTTCCCAATGCTAGTGTTCAAAATTCTCTATCCAATGTGCAACAATTGAGGTTGCTTCTAGAATATTTCAAGGAATATTCTACTAGGTTAGAGGAGAAGTTGGAGAAGGAAGCAAACAAGAAAGTGAATGAGAAAAGGTTGGAAGACATTTCAAACAAGTGTGCTACTACACATAGTAAATTGCAAAGCAACCCTATAGATATTCAAAATTGTGTAGAGGAAGCCAAGGTCTTATTTTGATTTTTCTTGAAGTGGCCTAGTTCAACAAAAAACATCAAGGATGAGATGGAATCCATTGAGTCCTAGATTGACAAGGTATCCGGTGCATATGACCTGACTATTGATGTAGATGGTAGTACACAATTAGCTATTCAAAATTTGCATGAACAATTCTTCCAACTGCAAGAACAAAATGAAAAGATTATAGTGCATTTTGGATAGCTCAGAGACTTGGTGAATGCCAAGTTCACACCCATATCCGATGCTCTAACTAATGTAGAGAAGGAAATAAAGTTGAATCCATTATCTAGTACCACAGGTGAAGGTGAAGAACTTCTCATGGAGTTTTAGACATATAGCCAAATGCTTGGTTTTTCCTAGAAAGAATGGGAAGAAGTCAAAAAGGATTTGGAGGCACACGTTGCAAGATTGTAGGTGTCAAAAAATTCTTCTGGATGATGTTGTATACTTATTTCCTTTTATACATTTTCAAATTTCATTGTATATATGTAGAAGATAGTTGATAATATACTAGTGAAAATTTTTATTAGATTTCATGGATAGCACTATTAGGGGGAGTTTCTTAGACTTTTGAAGAAGTTTGTTATTCTCATGTGCATATATGCATATGCTAGTTAGGGGGAGTATGCGAGTAAGTCAGGTAAAATCATGTATATATGAAAGGGGGAGAAGGACAAAGAAAATCAAGTATATATGAATCATGTCAAAGGGGGAGACGATTTGGAGAATATTTTTGTGCATGTTGCCATCAATGACAAAGAGGGAGATTGTTGGAAGTTTGAGATTGTCATTGGTATGTTTGTTGGTCGCATGAGCATGAGCATATATAGTGTTGTCATTGATGTCAACATTGTGGTTTAATGTGAGACTGATGTATAGTTGGTTTGTGAAGCATAAGTGATTTAGTGATGGAAATCTACTATATAGATGCAAGAGTTTTTCTCTAGTACAAAACAATTGTGTTGACTATTCGGCTGTCCCTGAGTTGAGTTTTTAGTACACAGTGTATCAATTTTTGGGTTTGCATTTCTCTTCCTTGAAGATTTTTGGTCTACAGTTCTAAGGAAAATTTGGTGCATGTTAGAGGAATCTAAATCTAAATGTTCATGTCTTTATCTCCTCCAGTATTGAAGACAATGATGATAGTGTATCAGGTTTTCCAATGACAGTGTTCCCAGTGTAGAGTACCTATTTGAAATGGTCTGCATTCCATCACAAAATAATATTTTATTATGTGGTCTTGAGGAAGTGTTTACAGGTGTTAGTAGCATCTATGATCCAAGTAGCAAGTGTATTGGAGGTCTGATTGCCAGCTTGTGAATGATCAGTTGGTTTATTTTAATGTTAATCCATCAGTAGAGCTGACCTAATAAGTTTGGGGTTGTGTGGAGTTAAAGGAAGTTTTAATTGGTCTTATGGGGTTATGATGGGTCCCCTTCGACCTATTTGGATGTTTTACAAGTTTTGAATCAAGGTGCAAAGTGTGTTTGTTTGAATCTTGAGCCAAGTTATGTTATGCATGGTTCATCTAATTAGGCTAACCTAATTGATGTTGCAAGTGTTTGTGGATGTAATGTGTATAAATGCAAGATCATTTTTGGTGTTTTGAAGTAGTAGTTGTGTAATATAATGTGAAGTATGTGAATATAATGTGATTGTAAAGTAGTGCAGAGTGTGGAAGTTATGCAGTATGAAGTGTGTTGATTCATTATTTTCAGCTTCAGTGGAGCTGTATCTCCTACATATTGTAGATACATTATTAGTAGTTCAAATCTTGACAGTGAGTCACCCCTCTTTTCTATTTTCTCTTATTCTCTGGATAGTGAGTCCTCCAAATAGTGAGTCCAAAAGGCAGTGATCCATTTTGTAATATGTTATGACCGGTTATAATATATTGTGAGGTGATCCTCATCATGGTTTTTCCCTTTTTGGGTTTCCCACATAAAAAATTGGTGTTCATGTTATGTGTTTTGATGATTACTTCCATGGTTTCTTTCCTCACTACAAATTGAATATAATGTTTCAAATGCATGTTTAAATGTTTAAGTGGTTTCAAAAAATATTGATTCACTATTAGAGTTATCATAGATTAGCTAATAATTAATTAATTTCTAATTGATTATTAGTCTAATTTATTCTCACACACTTAAGCTAAACTTAGGAGTGTTTTAATGCTTTATTAGTTGAGCTAATATTAGATCATTATGTCTCATCTCATGTGATGTTGACATTTTTCATGATTTGATCCCTTTCTCATTTAGGGCTTTGCTCTTACAAGCATTCAACCCTTATTGTAAATATCTCTTGAATATTATTTGGAGCTTTCATATCTTCTTGAAAGTCTCTTCTATAGATTTTTCTAGTTGAAAAATATTGCATATATTGTTAGTAGATCTCTTCCATGGAAGGTGTATTTGTTTGTTGTTGATCCTATGGCTCATGGTTTTGTGCTTGTTTCACAATTCTAACATAGTATCAAAGTGTGGATTCAACAAACCTCTTCTTGATTTATGAGGTTTTCTTCTTTAACAAGGGTTGCAAGCTTCAGATCTAAATCCCCTTTGTTTGTTTTGAAAATTTTGGGAGGTGGGAATTTTTTGAAGCATTTTGTGTGAAAAGGACCTCGCCGTTGGATCCAGAGCTATTGAGAAAGTCAAATTTGGCTTTTGTTTTGCTTGATTTCAATTCCTAACACGAGATCTACAAGGTTTTGAAGCAATTGCTCTTTTTTTCTGGATCTGGAGAGTCGCTGTATTTTTGGTGCATTTTGGCATGAAATGGATGTCACCATTGCACTAAGGAGGTCCAAAAATCTTAATATTGCTTGTTAAATTGTTAAATTTGGTGAAGTTGGCATTTGAGGCAAAAAAAAATTGCTAGGGAAGTCGTACAACCTCCCCAGTACCAAAAATAAGGTAAATTTTTTAAAAAATAATATTTTTCCTACAAAAACATTTTTCAAAAATAATTTATATTGAAAAACCCTTTTAAAGGGCGCACGGGTTTTTTTTCCATTGTTTTTTTATTCAAAAAAAATAAAAAATCTATGGCGGTACTCGAGGGTACTTGCCACCCTGCGATGGCCCTTGACATCCCTCTTGGTACCATAGGTGGATCTTTCCCCTGCCACTTTGGCGGTGGCAAGCCCCCTCCCTCGAGCTCTGCCTAGAGGTGGCGGGCCCCATTTAAAAAAATAGTATTTTAATATTTTTTTTCAAAAAAGTTTTCTTATAAAAAAAAAGTTTTTTTTCTTATAAAAGAAAAAAAGTTCCATATTTTTTTTCTTAAAAATATAATAGTTTTTTTAATGCTTTTTAAATTTAAAATAAAAAGCCAATTGTTTTTTTGCAATATTTTTTTTGCAAAATAAATTTCAAGCGTTGTATTGGAGGATTTTTTTTCAGCACCTCTAAAATTGGCGGACCTCTATTTCTGGTGGTGGTTTTCCTAAATTTGGCGGAGATGTTCTTTTTCCCTTCTCAGCCCCTCTTCGTTGGGCTTTTCAGTTTTGCACCTCAACTTCCAGAGGCCATATCTCGGCCATATGGTGGGCTTTTTCATTGCAATTATTTTTGAAATGGGGTAGAATTTCGAGCTCTTCACAATGGTGTAAGAATTTTCCAGTTTTGACTTCTGGGTTTTTCTAGAATTCTGTTTTCTCAGTGTTGTAGCTATTTAGTTCTCATTTTAGAGACTTCGACGGGCCATATCTTCTACATCCAGATACAATTTTGGGTGCCATTTTTTTGAAAGTGCATTTTTTTTCTTGTAATTCATCATGGTGCTACCAGTTTCCACCTTTTTTGTCAGAGAATTGTATTTTCAACATGTTTTCCTTTTTTGGACCTTATGGGTTCACATTACATGCACTTATGATTTTGTAAACACACTAAGATAAAGTGCCTCTATATTGCACCTATATTATGGGATCTTGCACATCACTTTGTGCCTTATTGTACTCGCACTATAATATAAAGTGCCATGGGGGTTGATGTTTTCCTTTGTTTTTCCTTCATACCTTTCTCATGTGTATGTGACTTTTGTTTTCACATCCTTTATATCTGCTTGTACTTTCATGACTGCACATTTAGATGTTCTTGGTTCTTCTTCATGCACTACATTCAGGCATTCAGTTTCAGTGTACATGTCACACCTCTCCCTTTTCAACATTATGGGGGGATTTCAACTGTTGGTGCTACTACTTCCTTGGTTTCGCGTTGGAGTGAGCTATGCATATATTATTTGTTCCTATGTACTAGGCGGATGCAACAACTAGTTACCCATGCATTTTGGTGAGATGAAGCACTTACCATATAAACACTCTTGCATTCCTATTTCTGGAGGCGACCTTTTTTCACTTGGTCAGTTCTTCAGACTATTGGTACTTGTACCATCTGTATCTTTGAGTTCTTGATGTTTTCCTTGGCTTGCCATCGGATTCGAGTAGTTTCATTGGGGGCACTCATATATATTCTTTTCTTCTTGATCCTGATCATCAGATGTTTCAGCAGAGGTTCTTCTTTCAGCATTTCAATAGTCATTCTTCGATAGTGTTTGCATCTTCTTCATGCTTCTACATGTTCCTTTGTTCCTATCTTTTGGGACAACCTGCCTTGTTTGGAGGCTTCTTCAGTCCTTCACTTGGTTTTCATCTCTTTTTGGAGTGGAGTTTTTCCCATGAGGTTTTCTCTATTTCTCCACATTATAGAGATCTTCTATTTGTACATGGATACCTTATTTGGCCTTGTTTTCTAGGACCCATCATGCATTCTTTTTAGGGTTTTTAGTTACTCCCTAAAGTTCATCTTAAGGGGGAGTGTTAGAGTTATCATACATTAGCTAATAATTAATTAATCTCTATTTGATTATTAGTCTAATTTATTCTCACACACTTAAGCTAAACTTAGGAATGTTTTAATGCTTTATTAGTTGAGCTAATATTAAATCATTATGTCTCATCTCATGTGATGTTGACACTTTTCATGATCTAATCCCTTTCTCATTTAGGGATTTGCTCTTATAAGCATTCAACCCTTATTGTAAATATCTCTCGGGTATTATATGGAGCTTTCATATCTTCTTGAAAGTCTCTTCTATAACTTTTTCTAGTTGAAGAATATTGCATATATTGTTAGCAGATCTCTTGCATGGAAGGTGTCTTTGTTTGCTGTTTGATCACGTGGCTCGTGGTTTTGTGCTTGTTTCACAATTCTAACATTCACCCCCCTCTCAGTATTTCGGGTGTTCAACAGGGTTGTGAAAAACTCTAAACCATACCAAAGGGGTGCTCAAAATATAGGGCAATTGGAGCTTAGTATAACTCAAATATTGGATGGTCCCATCTTCAATGTGAAGATATATATATATCGATTTGTAACTTCTCAAATCCATTCATGTAAGTATTAAGAACTAAGAAATATATAGTGTGCTACTGAAAGTTAAGAGATGAAGGAAATATTATGAAAAATAAATATAATACCATATTTTTAACCTATAAACCCTCAATAAATGAAAAAAGTAGCTGTGGTAGTGACAACTACATTTCTACCATTTAATGTATTAGGAAATTATCAAGTATAATGAGTATATTGAAAGATATGGATGCAATATGCTCCTTTCTCCATTAAATGAAATACTAAAGTTGTAGAATGTAATCTAACCCTTGCTCCACTATTTTTTTAAGAAATCATCAAGAAGTTAATTTTAATGACAATTATAAAATTGAAATTGAACTTTTAGTATCTACAACTTCCCTCCATTCTCATTTATATAAAAAACATAATTTCTATGCTTATTTATAATTTTTATTTATGTGAGAGCATCCCTCTTAGGTCTTAGAAGGTTCTCTTGGAAGCTAGAAGTGGAAGAGTTTCTTTTTTATTTCATATTTCATTTTGCATAGCAATGGGTCAATTTTGTAGTCACAAATTTGATCTAGGTCATTTAAATCGGTGTGAGTTTGATCCCATAGATGCATATTCATCTAGCATAGTCATAAATAACCCTACAAATTTTAGGCCATGTTTGTTGATGATTTGAAAGTTATTTTTAGATGAACACCAATTTTTACAATCCATTATGGACCACACTTATCTTCTTTGAGGGGTTTTTGGTCCCACGAAAGCTTATATTTGCCTATGGAAAATTTCCCCTCATTTGTGAAATCTTGGTATGTATCAAATTAACAACTATTGTTGCATTGAAATTCTAATAGCTACAATCTCTTTTGATGTTCAAAGCATGCTATAATTCTTATTAATGGTTAAGAACAATTACAAAATTTCCTCCCTACTTGAAACACATAATAAGAGGTACACATTTACATGTTAAAATGAACACATACCATGAAAGATACATTCTAGAACTTAGCCATGATTATATACATACCCTACAAATCCATGGGATTCTCAATTGCTATGATAGCAAATTAATTTCTAGCTTCTCAACTCTTTGCCTATATAAGTTAAGAACCAATAAATATATATTGTGCTACTTAAATACAATTGAAATGATAGTCAAGAGAGAAGGATGAAAAATAAATTGAACATTAGATTTTTACCATGTAAGCTATTGTAAACATGAGAATTAGAATAAAACTAAAAATTATAAATAATTTTTAAAACTCATCATTCTAACATCATGTAAACCTTCGATAGAGCGTGAAATGGATATTCTCTTGGTTTTAACACTTGAATGTTCATTGCTCAATGTTGTAGCATCTCTACTTGCTCAATTTGGGATTAGATAAATGGAGGATTAAGCTCCAATTTATATACTTTTTGAAAGGACATTAAATGATGGAGATTTAAACTTGGATCATGAGTTGGAACCATGAATGGTGGATGTGATGGGGAAGGTGGCAATCAATTTGCAAAATGGGTAGAGATGACTTGGTACTCAACTCATTTGATGGGTAAGTTGATAATTGTTTAATTATTTGTAATCTTGAGTTAGCCAAATTGATGGGCTTGTCGATGGATTTGATTAGCAAGATAACTAAATTGATTATTTGGTGAACTATTTTTATTGGATACTTAACTCATGAGGTACAATTTAGGATTTAAATTAATTTATTTATGGATAATGTGAGAATTTTCATTTGAAATTAATTAAATTATAAATATTAATTAATTTAATTGTAGTAAAGTAATAGACTTAGTGTAGTATTAATTATGTTAATGAATTAAGAGGTAGCAAATGTGGAAATTAGTGTATATGTGATTTTGTTGTCTACAACCATCGATGAAGGAAAAGTCAATTTTGATAGTAGCGACTACACTTCTACCCCAATATATTAAGAAATTGGTAATATGGATGAAGTCTACTCCTTCCTCCATTCAATAAAATATTTGAACCATGGAATGCATTATGCTTCTTGCTCAACTAATCACATACACTATTGTTAAACCATTATTTCAAGCACAATTATATATTTAGAATTCTACTTTCAATATCTACACGTTTGAATTCAAAAAAATAATTTTCAACCCTCTTTATAATTAATGTTTGTGTTGGCCTATTCTTATTGGGCCCTAGAAGAATCACTTTATAAGTGGAAAAGTCATATTTTTATTTCATTTTCTATTTCACATAAATAGAGGTAATTTTTGTAGCTATAGATCATTACCTAAATTAATTTTATTGACACAAATTTGTTTTGTACAATTAGTAATGACTCTATAAGCTCCACAATATATTTGTTGATAATTTAAAAATACTTCTTGTGATAAACTTCAATTTTTATGATCCTTATAAATCATATATTATAATAATACTGAAATTTTAGAACCATAACTAAACTTTATGAATCACATCTCTAATAATTCTATTTACATCCCTTTAAAAAGATATTTTAAATCTCATAATATATATCCAATTAATATTTTTACAATTCATACGTTATCTATCAAAATCATTTCCCCAACCTACTTATTCATTCAGCACTTAAAATTATTATTTTTATTTAATTAGTTCCCACATCTAATCCTAATGATTATCAATTTCAATTATATTCTACCAACCTTTGTTTTACATGGTAGGAAAATGATGTTAGATTAGATAAGGTAAGGAAGAAATTGAGCGGTAGGGAGGGGCAAACGTGTGAAGGATGAGACGAGATAGATATTTGTGGCCCCTTCGAGGAGATATTGGCAAGATGACACGTGTGGCGTGGTATCTTTCTCTCTTTTTTATCGTTTTGTGTTGTGGCGTGAGGAAATGCCTTATCGCTTTAGAGGGGCCGTGATTGTTTGTTTAAGGATAACGTGGTTACAATTTTCTACCCTTAAAAGGTAGGTGAGGAAGTGCCTTATAGGTAACCTATATCACATCATGGATCACCAAGTACGAAATAAATTTTTTTCTTCCAAATAAAATAAGTTAAAATTTCATATCAGCGCAGTGTTTATTCTTATCTTTTAATTAGTATAGAAATCAGACACGAGTTGCTAGGCTGTTGGGTTGGGTTGCGGGGACGTCTCTATTGTATAAAAAAATAAAAAAATCATATTTTCTATTTTGTATCAATTTTTTGGATAGTGATTTGATTTTACTTTTAAAAAATTACCGCAATATCTTTTTTAAAGTAATAGAGTGTACATATGCTGTGTGCGAATGAGAATGAGAGACGATATATCTATATTGGATTTGCCATATGGATTAAATAGATGCTTCAAGGATGATATCTTTGAATATCTTTTAGATAGACATACTTAAAATATTAATTAACATATTTATAAAAGTCACCATCATTAAGATTTTAATTTCACAAATTAAAATTATTTAATGTTTGTAAGTTAAATATATATATATATATATATTTGTTATATAACATAAAGAGTTGAAAAAAAAATCTTGTTACTGGGTTGAAAGTAAAGAGGAATAGTGGTTGTTCTTGAAAGATTGGTGGAAATTGACATTTGATGTTGTTTCACATGGTAACCTTAGCCTCGGTTTTATCATTTGTAACTCTCTTCGCATTATGGTTAAAGTTGGTGCAAACAAGAAGATTAGAACTTAGACTAAAAAAATGAAATGGAAACATAATGTTTCCTATTTTAAGACTACTTGCAAACAACATGATTATTTATGCAAACAATGGAATTCAAATAATTGCAAACAAAGGAACAATGTTACCCAATTTGAACTCCATGATGAAGTAGGTTTGCTCCAAGGGTTTGGAATGTGGTTGCTCAAACACACTTTAAAAATATTGTAGCAAATACCTATTAGATATAATTGATTCATTTGCATAGGATGATGTGTCAATTTTTAAGTTTTTGGTAGGGAGGATGGATAGTGAGGATTTGATTGGAAGATCAATGATAAAGAATAGAAGATGGATGGTCATGATCAATTTTATTTCTAGAATCTGAAGTGATGGCATTATTTGACTAAAAATGGAAAAAACCATAAATAATTGCTTGCATCAAAAAAGGGGAGAGAACATGGGAATTAATTGATCATTTATTTTTAGAAATGATGGAGGGAATACACATAAATTAAATAATAAAATGTTATTTAATTCAATTATACATGTGAGGTAGAAATTGAAGTAATTAAATAATAATATTATTTAGATGTGATGTGAAAATTTAAGTAATGGGTGTGCAAAAAGATGGGGACCAAAAAGTGGCCACCTCACTTTTTGTCCCTAATGCAAGCATAACATGAGCATATTATAACACGCTCATGGTATGGCTTATTTAAACAGAAAACACAAACCATATTCGTTCTATGTTTTCCTCTCAACTCGCTTCTTGAGCACCCTTCCAAGCATGCTTGTGTTGTTGTAGATTTGATTTTGCAACCAAAGCTTTACAAAATCATCACCAAAATGTCATGAAGACATTAAGGAGGTTAAAGAAGTAAGTATTTTTATATTTTAGTGTCAAATTTGGATTAAATAGGTAGATAGAATTTTTTTTAATTGAAATTTGTTTAATTTTTAGGAGTTGATAGTTCACCCCCAAATGTTCAAAATCCCAATTCACCTCTTCATGAAAACCCTCCCAAAGAACAACCACAACAAACACCTTCTACAACTCCTCGTCATCCTCCAAGAACACAACAAAACATACTAGGGAAAATTGAAGACAATAGAAAAGAACTTGAGGAGTTAATTGCAAGGTTGAAAGATCTTGCAGGAATAAACTCCCATAGGGCCACCCTTGTTGAATCACTACAATCCATTGTGTCTCATGTAGAATCAATTAGTGGGTAAATAAATAGTTGGTTTGAAAAGAGGGAACAACAAAAACAATTTTATGTAGAAACATTATCATATGAACAAGTTAAAGATTTTTCTTCAAATATGACTCGAGTGTACATTGTTCATCAACCCATGAACCAATCAAACCTTACACGATGCATGCAAGAGGTTCCCTATTCATTGGTGCCACCACCAAGGGATAAAGAATAATTTTTGGGATAGGTGGTGGATATTTTTTGATCATCCTCCAAGTAATAACTATGAGGTACCAAAATACTTTTTGAGGAAACTGTATTATGATATTTTCCTCAATTAGATCCCAAATTGATCTGACATGTGGGAGTTCCAAGGTAAGGTGGGGGTTCCACATAGAATAAAGTGGGGGCATAATGTGATCCAAACCAGGCACTGAGACCACTGGTTAGAAAAGAGTATGAGCATGTGAATATCCCTTCTGTTGTGAAGGAGAGCATTGAGGTGGAGACCTTAGAGTCAATTAGCTCACTCATTTAGATGATTATACAACATACTAGGCCTCTAGTATAGGGTGATATAGGTGATTCTTCCAGGCATCAAGTTTCACCTCACATATGTCAATCTTGTGGGTCTCTTTGTGTTTATGATAATAAGGATAGTCATGATGCATGTGCCCAGGATACATCTCCAACAAATCAGATGGTCATGAAAGAAGCTCTGTTGAGTGAGACATTCAACTTTGATAGTTAGGTAAATATTAACAAGTTCATTTAATTCGATTTGTTAATTTTTATTTTGGCATATAAGATTAACTAAATTAGTGGAATGGTTATAATAAAATTTTAGGGTCACAATGTTCACCCTACTTGCAACAATTCTCTACATCCCTATTACATGAGGTGTCGAGTGCAGAGGTATGTAACTACTAAAGAATTATAAATATTACTTGTGAATAGTTGAACCTTATAAGAATGGTATTATTATAACTCACTTTGGATGTTGAAGAGGTTAATGTTAGGCCTTCGATATCAACACCTAATAGTGAAGGTGCTCATCAAACTTTCACTCAAGTAATATAGACAATTTTTAATTTTTAATTTTAATATAAAAAATTTTAAATTAATGTTAGATAGTTTTGGTTAATTAAATAATGTTGTTTCATTTTTAGATGACACAAACAGATACTCCTAATATTTATAAGATAATGGAGCATACAATGTTACTACAACAATAGTAAGTTTGATGCCTTTGAAAAAATGTATAAGGAAGATTAGTAAAATTCACATTATATTTGTTGCTTTATTTGTCTGTTATTAAAACATGAAATTATATTCACTTGTAGTTTAATTGTTATCTTGATGGTTTCCATAGGGCTTCGTAACTCCAGATCATGAGCGTGCCCCTATTGTAGATGAATGTAGTGATTATTTGTATGTAATAAGTGATTATTTTGTTATATGCCATTCCATGATTCAATTACTATATATGAATGTCTATACTTTTTATTATATTAGGTGGAGGTCTAGGCAACTATAAAAAAGAGGTCACGTGAACGAGTTCAAAAGAGACCACCATCATATTCATCTCCATCCTCTTGATAGTCAAAGGTAGGTTGTGATCTCTTTCATTCCCCTGGATGGAGATGACTACTATTATATGCATAGGAAAACTGAGAGGGGGTTGAATCAATTGTACATTAAAAACATTTAATCCCTCATTAACATTCAAACCCTTGTTAGCCTTTAAACCCTCATCATGCATTAGAAAAATGTAAACATATGAAACACCAATGCAAACACATCCAAACATATAAGAACACCAGATTTACATGGAAAAAACAAGAAGGAAAAAACTACAGTGAGGATTAGCTCACATATATATGAATAACAACATCGAATACAATTAGGTTCTCTGCCTAGAAAAAGAAGAAAGGCTCATTATCGGGTGGCTCAATTCCAAGAATAAATAAGAATAGAAGAAATTGTTATAGAGAGATTCATTATCTTATAGCAATAGGATAAACCAACCACTACGACTCTATGCCATCCGCAACCTTTCACTCACTGCCTCCAACAACTTCAAGCACACTAAGAATGTAGACACCTTTTGCTCACTGCATCCAGATTCATAGGAATTAAATCTCAGACTAAAATCACCACACTTGATCAAATTAACATTTCACACTTGCCACACAACATCTCCAACAAATCACCTTGAATTTATACCATCTGTGACCTAAACAATCTTAATTAGGTTAGCCTTAATGAAATGTACATACCTCAAACGTGCATCACCAAGATAGCTCGGCACCAAAAACTTCCATGGTGGAAATAAGTGAAGGAAGACCATTCCAAGGGTTAACTAGGACCCAAATCCACATCACCACACTACTCAACACATCCACAATCCACTAGATACCTTTGCAAATAGCACTAGCATGCTAGGTTGACCAAAATTGAACAAACACTACAAGTGACCACATACATGCCTCTCTAGGTCTAAAAACATGCAGACCACAAAAAAAAACTTCACAACATCCATACAACGTCTCATAATATTCCAACATCATCAAAACATCTAACACTACTACCACAATCACTTGAAATTGAAAAATACTTTCATTCTGTGCATCTAGATGCACTACCACTGGACTCCAACACAAGAATTGAACTTGCAGAGAAAATCAACACCATGAAATCCAAGGGAAGATAAATACAGACAATATAAGTATGTCCCAAAATCCACAAGACAAGAAACAAGAACATGGAAAAATGCAAAGCAATTCCATTTCTTCTGAACAACCTTCTTCACAAGCAAACATACTATCAAATAAACCTTCTGCTATTGCATGATCTAGAACCTGAAATTTTGGATATAGAACCTTTGATCACCTTTGATCATCATATCCAAACCGCACAAGCATATCTTCAACCATGAAGAAATGAAAAGCACAACAATGAACACACCTTTGTCACACTACACACTCTTTTATTCAAATTTTCTCAAAAGCACTTGGAAACCAAGTGAACTAGCTGCAACTGCAACACTTATCCATCACAACCATACAAGAAATCAATGAAAACATTGGCGATAGCACCACAATGCCTTCTTATGAAACCACAACACATCCATACTAGCACCATCACTGATAACACTAATAAACTCCATATTGTTGACATCAATGACAACACTAGAAACATACTTACAACAATCTCCCCCTTTGTCATTAATGGAAACACCAACTCTGAAAACCATAAAAAAAAAAAGAAACTTCAACTCTGCATTAAGCAACACACCCCCTTATTGGGGTACACTTCACTCTCCTCTTTTACCTTTGTTCTTCAAATACCATTCTTTTTGTAATCATCACTTTCTCTCCCCCTATTTGAGGAGTTCTTCAACCATTACTCCCCCCTTGTATTTTTTAGATCATAATCTCCTCCTTTGACATCAATTCTTTCCTTGCATTTTTCAGACTTCATCTCTCTCCCCCTTTGACATCAATGGAAAAGGGCAACATCTTTCCCTTTTGAAAACACTTGCATATAACTTTTATTTTTTTCTCTCCCCATTTGACATCTACATGAATCACTTTTACATGACTTGCACACTTCTCTTTAGGCAACATAAGCTAGAAATTTCTCACTCCATTGCTCTTCACTATTTTTCATTACTCATTCTTCACTACTTCCTCTATTGCTTGCTCTTTTTTGTACACTCCCCTTAGGGACACAAGATATGCTCCACCTGATTGCACCAAAAAAAACACTACTACATCCTTCTCTTGAGAGGCAGCCTTGAACATCAATCTAGGACCAAGAATGTATTTTGAATGCTCACCTGGACAAATGCACCAAATTATGCATATAATTGAAAGGAGGAGGGGTAGTAACCCCTAACTTTTGTTGGAGATACTCAAAATTATCTTTAGGAAGAGCCTTTGTAAAAATATCTATAACTTGATCCTTTGTAGGAACATAATCCAACTTCACCTCATTCTCTGCAACCTTCTCTCTTAGAAAGTGATAAATTAGATATAGATATTTTTTTCTCTTGAATGCATTACCAGGTTCTTTGAGATATTGATAGCACTTGTATTAGATCACATAAGATAGAAATAGGTTCATCATATGATACTCTAATATCCTTCAATTTTTTCTTCATCCACAACACCCATATGCAACATGATGCTGCTACAATATGTTTTTCCTTTGTAGTAGATAATGACATTGAATCCTGATTCTTACTCAAGCATGGAACCAATCCACGCCTAAGAAAGAAATCACCACAACTTGTACTTCTTTTTTCATCTATATAATCTTCCCAATCTGTATATGTATATGCACTCAAGGAGAAATTAGTATCCCTAAGATACCATAGACCAAAGTCCAGAGTGCCTTTCAAGTATCTAAATATCCTCTTTATTGCTGCAATATGAGATTCTCTGGGATCTTCTTGAAATCTCGCCACAAGAAAAATTGAATGCATGATATCCAGTCTAGTAGCAATTAGGTACAACAATCCACTAATCATTGATATGTACTTCCTCTGATCTATCTTAGGAGATTCATCATTCTTGCTCAACTTGCAACTAGTAGCCATAGGAGTACACACCGGTTTAGAATCCTCCATCCCAAAATTCAACATTTCCTTGACATACTTTGACCATGCAATGAAAATAAAATTTTCTAATTGACTAATTTGAAATCCAAGGAAGAAATTCATCTCCTCACACATTGACATCTCAAGCTTTTTCTCCATCTCCTCTACAAACCTCTTGCACATACCTTCATTTCCTCTAAATATTATGTCATCATAATATACCACCACAATGAGGACTTGTCTCATTCAACCTTAAAGTAAAGATTGCTATCCATAGTACCTCTTTTGAATCCTTGTTGCAATAAGTATCTATCCAACCTTGCATACCAAGCTCTGAGAGCTTGTTTGAGTCCATACAATGCCTTCTTCAATCTGAAGACCATATGAACATCATTTGATAAATAAAATACTTCTGGTTGTTCAACTTACACCTCTTCTTCTAACTCACCATTCAAGAATGTAGAATTCATATCCATCTGATATACTTTGAAGATTTTATGTGTTACAAAAGCCAAAAATATTCTATTGGCTTCCATCCTTGCCACCAGAGAAAAATTCTCTTCAAAATCTATTCCTTCCACTTGTGAGTAGCCCTTACACACAAGTCTAGCCTTATTTCTAACAAATTTTCCATCCTCATTCAACTTGTTCCTAAAAACCCACTTAGTTCCTATTACATTCTTGTTTGCTAGTCTTGGGACCAATTCCCAAGTTCAATTCTTCTCAATTTGTTCTAACTCTTCTTTCATAGCCTTGATCTAATTCTCATCTTTGCATGCCTCAGTTACTGTTTTATGTTCCACCTCTAAAAGTAAACAAAAGTTTACCTGTTCCTCTATCATAGAAGCTCTTCTTCTTGTCAACACAACTTTTCTCTTATCTCCAATGATACGATCTTCATAATGATTCTTCTGCACATACTTAGGAGTCTTAGGGATCCTTTTTAGAGCTTCTTCCTCTTCAACTGCCACCTCTGTTTCCTTCTCTTCATCCTTTTATTTTTCACTACAAGGGAATTTATCAGATTCATATCCTTCTATCAGTACATAACTCTGATGTGGTTCTTCATCCAATTTGACACTTGCACTTTCAACAATCTTCTTCAAACTTTTATTATAACATAGGCAAGCTTTGCTTCTTGTAGAGTATCCAAGGAGGATTCCTTTATTAGATCTTGTATCAAACTTTCCTAAGTTTTCTTCATCTCTTCTAATATAGAATTTTCTTCCAAATAATCTAAAATATTTTACAGTAGGAGCTTTTCCATACCGTAACTCATAGGGAGTCTTTGAACTATTCACTCTTTCTTGACCTCTGTTAAGAATGTAGACTATAGTATGAATCACTTCTCTCCAATAGACATCTGATATATTTGATACCTTCATCATATTCCTTTCTACTTCTTGAACTATTCTATTCTTCCTCTCCATAACTCCATTTTGTTGAGGAGTCCTAGGAGTTGCAAAATGACTCTTTATTCCATGATCCTCACAAAAACTATTAAACTCATTGGAGGTGAACTCACCATCTCTATTAGACGTCAAGCACTTGATTTTCACATCCATT
>VDFB02074605.1:0-10806 GCA_007258455.2 Sequoia sempervirens | reverse complement strand
GGTACTTGATGTTGTCCCTTTGGCTAGTTATTTTCCTTTTGTATATACTAAACAAGATTGGGATGTGGATGACCTACTATAGGTTGACTCTCATGTGCCTTACTAGTCTTTTCTTTATTTATTTTTTCATGTTATTTGTGTGATTGTATGTGTGTAATGTGATCCCCTGTAATATATCTCTTCATGTGCATTCCTCTATTTTTATCTAGATTCTTCTATATGTCGTAAACATCATATTTTATGTTGTTTTATGTTTTCCTTTTGGGGATGACACAAGGCATCGAGACATTTAGGTCTCTTCCATGTTGACCCAAAATATTTTTCTTTTTTTTGCTTTCTATGTGTTATTCATCCATATCTATGAGTATTTGGGGAATGATGACATTTATGATCTAGATAATAGCATTGTAGCGAAGACATACTAACCCTAAATTCATGGATCCCTTATGTGTTTGGGATTTCATTTTGGGGGAAACCCCTTCCTCCCTCTCTTTTCATGACGAAGCTTCATTTGGAAATATATGACTTGGCATAGGGATTTCCAAATAAAATCTCATGTCCTCTTTATTGTTACCATTGATCATTTTCTACTTTAAAGCAATTGCTCACAACAATGGTGTTAGCAATTTATTTAAAGTGGGGGCATACATTGGAATTATTATTTTTGAAATTTTTGACATTCCTTATGTTTCATTGTGTGATCTTCTTACTTCTTGTGATGCATATTTTTCTTGGTGGTATCATTTGGTTTTATTTCCTTCAAGAGTGTGATCTTTCTTGGCATATGACTTTCTTCTTACTGGTGATGCTACGCATTGCATTCCCTAAGTCATGAATATTTTATCCTAGACTTGTCCTCTCTTGGAGACATTAGGCACGATGTTCCCTAAGAAGAGACCCTACAGGAACTAAGAAAAATACCTTTGAACATGTTTATTTGTATTTTTTACATAAGTGCTTAGCATAACATAGCTTGCTAACCTTGTGAAGATCGAACCCTTTTCAAGGCCATGAATCAAAGCCTAGCTAACTTTTGTTAAGGATGTAGATAGAACTATGAACTGCTTATTTTCAATACACATTAAGAAATTTAGCTCCATATAGATTTTTTCTTGCCATCTCCTAAATAGTTCTAATCTTTCTTTCCACAACTCCATTTTTCTTAGGAGTTCTAATAGCATAATAATGTCTCTTTATCCCATTCTCTTCACAAAATTCTTAAACTCGCCTGATGTGAACTCATCACCTCTATTAGACCTTAGACACTCGATTTTAGCATTCATTTCATTCTCAACCATTGACTTGAAGATCTTAAACCTACTAAAAGCTTCTGATTTTATTTTAAGAATGTAACCCATGTCATTTTGGAGAAATCATCAATGAGTAACATAAAATACCTTTCAGCTTGAAGCCTCTTTGTCCTAGTTATCCCACACATATCAAAATGAATTAGTTTCAAAGATCTTGTGGAGGAATATTCTTTGGTCTTGAACCTTATCCTTGTCTGCTTCCCAATCTAGCATTCTCTGCACATGGTACTTGCAAGCTTGACAGTCCTTGGCATATCTCTCATTGCTTGCATGGAACCAATTTTTGCAAGGCTATCAAAGTTAGTGTGTCCCATTCTCTTGTGCCACAACCAACATTCATTTGTATGTTCTAGAATACAACTTCTTCCATTCACACCCTTAATATTATATAAGATTCCTTCAGTCCTTGAACCTTTTGCCACTATTTTTCCAAACTTTTCTTTTCTTATTTCACATCCTTGCTCATTAAATAAGAGATTGTATCATTTGTTGCACATTTGAATTACATTGAGAAGATTATGCTTGAGACCTTCAAAATAGAGAAAAATTTTAGTCTTAGATTTTCCACCAATACTTACAATTCCCTTTCCACAGATCTTTGTTGAGTAATTATCTCATAACTTTATTGATCTGTCATTCCACTTTACCAACTTGATGAACTTGATTTTGGCACCATTCATATGACTTGAGCACCCACTGTGTATTGCCCAGATATTTTTTATCCTTGAGCATGAAATGTTGTTTGGACAACCATTGAATTTCCATTGCTTGTTTCTTGACTTTCTCAACATCATTTACCTTTTGAATTTCTAATTTTGTAAAATTACTTTTGTAGATTTTTTCTATATGCCCAAAATTGTTGCAGATTTGACATGTCACATTAACATCTGGATCGGAGAAGCGAGATAATTTTTATGTACAAAATTTATTTCATTCATTTCAGATTTTTACTCTATAGCTTTATGTCCATACTTATTACAAATGAAACAATAACCAAAAAATGCATGATTGAACCTGTTTACGGAGAGTCTTCTTGCATGATGAGATCTTTTTGTAGGTCTAATATCAGCTTCTTGACTTTTATACATAGATTTCTCCAACTCCCTTTTGAGTAGCAAAATCTCCTTCTCAATATTTTACACTCACTTATTTTGGCTTCAATTAGGGCCCTTTTCATTTTTTTCTTTTTTCTTACACACTTCAGATCTTCAAGAGCAGAGAAAATTTCACCTTCAAAATCAACTTCACCTTCTTCTTCATCCATTGACTTTCTTGAACTTCCGAAAATTAATGTGGCTATAAACAGAGATTCATCTCTACCATCATCTAATGTACAATGGTCTCCTTCATCTGAGGAGCAGTATTCTTCTTTGGAGAGGAGATTCCTCTCAAAATTTTCTCTCTTGAAACCCTTGCTGCTACTTTCATTTTCTCTAGAAGGACATTTAGAAGCATAATGACCAGTTCTACCACAATTAAAACATTTGAATGGTAATTTACTTTTGTGTTTACTTCTTCTTCCTCAAAATCACTAGGTGATCCAAAAGCTTCTTCTTTCTTCAGAGCTTTTAGTTTGTAGCTTCTCTTTTGTGTTTACTTTTAACTTCACTCCTCTTTTCATAGGCTAGGAGGGGTTCAAAAAACTCTTCTTGATGGTAGGCTTTGTTATATCTTTGACTTCTTGAATTGCAAAAAATTTTGAGTCAAACCACTAAGGGAGAGTTCTTATAAATTTCTTCACCACTACAGAGTTATTTATGTCTTCTCAAAGACCAATGATTCCATTTATAGCTTCATCTACTCAAAGTAGATAGTTGGCTATGTTTTCCTCTTCTGTCATCTTCAAATTCTCAAACAATGTTTAGTAAGATTTCAGCTTTGCTTGCTTCACACTATCATTTCCTTCATAAATATTATTGATCTTATCCCAGATATCCTTTGTATTCTTGCATTGTACTACCTTGACAAATTCAAAATTTTCTAACCTGGCACTTAGGATAGTATTATTTTCTTTAGCATTGTTCTCATGAGCCCTTTTTGTGTTTAGATTAGTGATAAGATGAGTAGGTTCAACATAATCATCTTTGGCATCTCTCCAAACATAATAAACTAGAGATGAGAGATAGGAATCCATCCATAAACTCCAGAAGGCATAGTTATTTCCATCAAATTATGGTGCCTTAGAAGAGGACTATTTCTAAGCCATGTGTTCTAAACCACATACACCACACTTAGTTGGAACCCATTTTAGCACCCTTGCATTAAATACCCTTTAAATCATCATTAATAGGCCCCTAAGACCCTTTATTTCAAATCTCAAGGCTTATTTCAACTAAAATCCTGACAAAACTAACAAAAGCATTAAATTTTCTAACAACCCATCATTGGCCCACCCCGAAAAACTAGGGTGGGACTCATACCCCACCTTGGGCATATGAGTCCCCCTAGGTGGGACCCGTATGCCACAAGTGGCGTACAAGTCTCGTGTGGCCCATTTTTAGGGTTTGAGTAGGAAATTCAAGTTTTTAATTCAAAATTTTGGTTGATGTCGAGGCATTTGAAATCTAAATAATGGTAAATTAGATGAAATGCCTATATAAACAAACTTTCAAGTCATTATTTTCATCTAGAGAAATAAATTCAAGATCTAAGCATTCACAAGCACTCAAGCATTCTTTCACAAGATCATTCAAGAGCAAGTAGCAAGCAAAGCTGAAGTCTTGGAGCAACATTATAGTGTTTTTACAGGTCTTCAAGCTCAATTTCATTCAAGATATAGAATTTTCAAGGATTTATTATGGTTTCCCATAGTGAATCATGATGGATTCTAGGTTGGGGAGATGCAACTAGCGATCAAGTTGAACCATCAATTTTGAAGTTCTATGTACTTATCTTGTACTCTTAGGGTTTTTCACCTAGAAGGAGAGAGATAGAATGTTAAAATTATGGTGGTTCACTCAAATAAAGGAATGTATGATATGATTATAACTAATACAATGAACTAATTGTAGCTAAGTGATGAAATTGATTGATTAAGAATGTAAAACTAATGAAATTGCCATGTTTAAAAACATAGTGATGTTTGCAAAAAGCCTAAAAGGATGAACAAAAATGCAAATGAAACTAAACAAAAAGTTGTAATTCAAAATGTGTGCACCTGTAAGACTAAAGATGACCAGAAAGCACTCTAGAAATCTAGAAATGTTGACTTTCAAGTTGATTGGGACTCATTCGCCACCTTGGGCAAATCAATCCCAGGCCAGGGTTTTCTACCGAAAAACTATTTTTTTCTTACTAGGTACTGGAATCTGCATTTTACTCTGTCAGCCACCTCAAGTGGGACTCATTCGCCATCCATGGTGAAACAGTCCTTTTTCATTTTTCTGCAAATTCAAATCTCAGACCTACACCTTATCACCTGTACAACACTTTTTGACAAGAATCTGGATCGAGATCTCAGAAAATACCTACAAAACATCTTAAAATTTGTTTTCTAATGAGGGGTTTTCCTTGTTCAAACCCCTAATTGGGTAATCAAACCTTGAATGGATAAAAATCTGCATAAAACCCTAGCCTTAAGTGTGTTAAAGACTAGGAAAATCTGAAGCATATAACAAAACTCTATTCTATTATGCTAGAATAAGATGAACAAATGTGATTTGAATGATGCAAGACTTCAACCCTATAAATCCTACAACATATCAAAATGGATGTGAATGAAATGCAAATAAAATTCCAATCTTAATCTGAAAATAGAGAGAAAATGGAAGATGGAATCACTTTGAAAACAAGTCTTTAGGTGTGATTTGATGGCTAGTTGCATCTCCTCAACCTAGATTTCTCCATGATTCACGATAGGCATCCATCATCAACTCTTTGCAATGTTGAATCTTGAATGAAGAGTGAGCTTCAAGACCTGCAAAAACCATAGTTTGTTACCCTAAAACTTCAACTTTGTTGTAGAAAATGCTAATGAAACTTATTGTGGAAGACTTGACTATTGAATTTGCTTTGTAAAAATGACTAAGAGATGTGAAAAATGACCTAAAATGAGTATTTATAAGCATCAAAACCTAATTTTCCCGTTATTTAGACGTAAGAGGCCGACATCCATTGAAAAATTAAGTTGAATTGATTAAATTCCCGCTCAAAATTTAATTTCCCCCCAAAAGGGACTCATTCGCCACCCTTGGAAAATGGGTCAGACCAGAGGGGACTCATTCACCCAAGGTGGTGAATGGGTCCCACTAGTAGTTTTTGGAGGTGGGTTTTTGAGATATGCGTGAATTGAGTGTTGTTTTTCAAGATTTAGATGATTTCTCAAGTGAAACGAGCCTCTAGATAAAAAATAATGGGTCTTAGGGGCCTATAAATGTTGTTTTGAAGGATGAATAATGCAGGGGTACTCAAAAGTAGGTCCAAATTGAGCGTGAAATTGTCTCTTTTGTCAAGAGTGTCCAATTTTTGCTTAGGGTTGTTTTAGAATATCACCTCCAAAATAGGACTACTATGTTGCCCTTAAGCCCAATTAGGCCTCTTTTACAAAGGAAGTATATGGTAAACCTTCTCCCAATCACCAATATTCACTCCAGAGTGTTAAATAGGTCACATGGGGTCTACAACAATATATTTTCTCACTTGAAACATCCACTAACTTATCTAACAACAAAACCCTACCTCTACCTATCAAAACTGGCCTAATACATTGAGATATTAGGCTAAGGCTTGCACAAACAGGGCCCTAACTCTATCCCCTACAACTACAATCCTATTAAACATTAAAAGAAACCTATCTAGTGCCATTCCACCAAATTTTAGAGAAGTTGTTGTTGGAATGGTATTTTATTCCATATTTTGCTTACAAACCCTCAAATTCAGGTTTTCTAACCCATTTTTAGAAATTTGCTTATAAAATGCTTCAAATCTTATGAAAAAAACTCAAATCAAATCCAAAATATGCTCAACACATTCCTACATCAATCCCAATCACATTCACATCATTACCAGGCCATGCAGGTTGTACAAACTTCTTGTAGCAGCAGATTTAAAAAAAAACACACATAGAATTGAAGTTTCTTATTGCTTGTGCACCACAAAATGACTTCAGAAGATGGCCTTGAAGTTTTTGAGGCATATTTAAACTTTTACAACCCAACCTCAATGGTTCCTAACCAACTTTTGAATTGGTGACCATTCATCTTCCTTACATGACAAAATTTGCAAAGTTGCAAAGCAACTTTTGACAACATTTACAAAATATGACCAAAACTTGACAACCCTATCTAATACCGACCCCACATGACTTATTACATTGCAAATGTTCTATTGTGGCCTTATTACATCCAACATGACTCTTGAAACACCCAAAACTCTAACATGTGACCATATTGAAAAAAGTTGACTAGGTGCCCCTACATCATACACCTGGGGAGAAAAGAATCTCAGGCTCCGCCTGAGATCAGCTCTTGAATAGTTGTTCCATGTCTTTTAATTTCCTCCTCTGTCATTCTTGTTGCATCTTCAAGAGGAAGACCTTTCCATTTCACAAGATATTCATTATACACTTTGTGCCTTGTTCTCTTCACCTCCTTTGTGTCCAAAATGCTTTCAAGCTTCAAAGGCTAACTTGGTGGTAGATCCTTGACCCAATCTTCATCATGTACCTTAGATGTACCTACTTCTTCACCTGCAAATATAGATCTTTTGAAAGGATAAAGGTCAGAAACATTAAATATTGGAGAGATAGCAACTCCAGGAGGGAGTTCTATCTCTTAGGCATTTTCACCAAATTTGTGGACCACCTTGCATGGCCCAATCTTTTTCATTTGAAGCTTTGTGCATTTTCCCTTTAGCAACCTTTCCTTCCTCAAATGTGTAAGAACCAAGTCTCCTTCTTTGAATGGAACATTTCGTCTCTTCAAATCTGCATGTTGTTTATACTTCTCCACACTTCTTTGAAGATTTTCCTTTACTTGTTGATGAATATCCTTGATTGCAACTGCAAACTCTTCACCCTCAGCACTTCTCCTTTCCATACCCTTCAAATCCCTTAGCTCAAACACACCTCTAGGTTTCAGTCCATACACCACCTCAAATGGGCTTCTCCCAATGCTTCTATTGATAGAGTCATTATAGGAATACTCAGCTTGTGGAAGAACCAAGTCCCATTGTTGTCCATGTTCCTTTGTGAGGCATCTAAGCAGATTTCCAAGTGACCTATTAACTACTTCAGTCTTCCCATTTGTTTGTGGATGATAGGAAATACTAAAGGTCAAGTTTGTTCCAAGTTTCCTCCAAAGGGTCCTCCAAAAGTGACCTAAAAACTTTGAATCCCTATCTGACACAATAGTCAATGGTAGAACATGAATTCTAACTATCTCTTTGAAAAATAACCCTACAATATAAGAATCATCACTTGTGCACTTGCATGGAATAAAATGAGCCATTTTAATAAATCTATCAACAATGACAAAAACATTGTCATAACCCCTCTTATTTTTGGAAAACCTAACACAAAATCCTTACTAAGAGACTCCCATGGTCTATTAGGTACTAGTAAGGGCTGATAAAGACCTACATTTGAACTAGAACCCTTGGCTCTTTGGAAAATTACACAACTTTCCACAAATTTTCTGACATCTACTTGCATCTTTGGCTAATAGTAAAATCTCCTTACTTGTTCCAATGTTTTATCCACTCCAAAATGACCTCCTAAGCTGCCACAATGTTTCTATTTTATCAAGTTAAGTCTCATGGAGCACTTTGGGATACATAATTGAGCACCCTTGAACAATAATCCATCTTGTAACAAAAAATCAGAATATTCATCATGAAAAGCACCCTTAAACTAATCACAAACAGCATATACCTCTTTAAAGTACTCATCTCCTTCATACATACCTTTTAAGGCATCTATCCCCACACTTTGAAGTTGAATTTCCTGCACCAACATTGAACTTCTACTCAAATCATCTGCCACCTTGTTTGACTATCCTTTTTTGTGCTTTATGCTGAAAATATAGCTCTATAGGTACTCCACCCACATCACATGTTTGTGGCTCAACTTGTCCTTGAAATTCAAGAAACTCAAAGCATGATTGTCAGTAAAAGCAATAAATTCCTTGGGAAGGAAATAGTGTCTCCACTTTTCCATTGCTTGAACCATTGCATACAATTCTAAATCATAAGAAGAGTACTTTTTCTTAGCCTCATTAAGCTTTTCACTAAAAATTCTATAGGTCTACCGTCTTGACTCAAGACTGCACCAATTGCAAACCCACTTGCATCACACTCTATTGTGAAGACTTTGTTGAAATCAGGAAATGCAAGGATGGGTTGTTGTGCCACTCTATTTTTCAGATATTAAAAGCTTTTCTCTACCTCATCAATCCATTGAAACCTTTTCCTTTTTTTCCCTTTGATGGTTTCAATAATTGGAGAGTAGATATGACTGAAATTCTTTATAAATTTCCTATAGAAACTAGCAAGACCATGAAAGCTTCTTACCTTCCCTACTAATTTTGGAGTTGGCCAACTGAGAATTGCTTCTACTTTGGTGGGATCCATCTTCAATGAACCTTTAGAGATGACAAAACCAAGGTACACTAGTTCCTCTTTCATGAATTCACATTTTTTGAGATTTATCATCAACTTCTCTTCATTTAACTTCTGCAAAACCATGCCAAGATACTGCAAGTGCTCTTCCTTGGTCTTACTAAACACAAGAATGCCATCCAAGTATAAAACAACAAATTTCCCTATGAAAGGCTTCAAAACCTCATTCATTAACCTCATAAAAGTGGTTGGAGCATTTGAAAATCCAAATGGCATTACCATCCATTCATACAACCCTTCATTGTTTTTAAATGCAATTTTCCACTCATCCCCTTCTCTTATCCTAATCTGATGATAGTCACTTTTAAGGTTAATCTTTGAAAAATAGTAAGCTCCTCCTAAAAAATCCATCAAATCCTCCATTCTAGGTATTGGGAACCTATACCTTATAGTAATTTTGTTGATTTCCCTTGAATCGATGCACATTCTCCAATCTCCACCTTTTTTAGGTGCCACCATTGTAGGAACAACATATGGACTTAAACTTTCCCTTATGAGACCCTTATCTAGCAATTCTTGTATTTGTTTCCTTATTTCTTAATTTTGTTGAGGAGTCATCTTGTATGCAGCCTTATTGGGTAAATTTGCACCTGCTATAAAGTCTATGTGGTGGCTCACATCTCTGATGGGTGGAAAAGAACTAGGGAGTTCATCAACAACTATGTCTTGATACTTATTCAGCAAGGTTTGTACTTGGGCACATTTTCCATGGTTGTTGCTGTTAAGACAAATTTGGGTGATTATGATTGCATACCCCTAACCACCTTCCTCTGTCATGGTTTTCAAGAATTATTTCTCCCCAACCAACATGAAACTTGAACCAACTTGTGTATCTACATTGTCATCTTGCAAAGGAGTGAGGGTAAAGGACACACCATCTTTTTCAATCACATATGTGTTTTTCTACCCATCATGTTTTGCTTTTCTATCATACTGCCAGGGTCTTCCTAGCAGCAAGTGACAAACATCCATGGGGATGATGTCACATAAAATATTTTCTTTATACCCCCCAATGTTAAACTCTACCCATGTTTGTTCATTGACCAAGACTTGTTGACCCTTATTTAGCCAATAAATCTTATAAGGTGTGGGGTGTGGAATCCTTTTCATCTTTAATTTTTCAACCATCTCCAAAGAAACTAAATTATCAGTTGAACCAGAATCTACAACAACCTTACATACATTTCCTTGAGATTTGCAAGTTGTTCTAAACATGGACTTTCTTTATGGAGGCTCCTTCACCACAAGAACCTTGAGGAGTGTTCTTCTCATCATCAAATTTTCCCCAACCTCTAGAGTAGCATGTTGAGAAGGAGAGTTAACACTCTCACAATCTTCCTCTTGCACCAACTATGTTCTCCTTTCACCACCATGAGATGTTGAAGGTTGTTTCTCTGAACACTTTCATGCTTGATGGCCAAATTGGTTACATTGATAACATCTCCCTGAAAAGGTGTTTGAACCTCTACCTTGTCCTCCAAATCTGCCTCTACCATTAGGTCTTCTACCTTTGAATCCACCTCTTGACTCTGAGCCTTGTTCTTGATTGCCACTTGACTCACCTTGTGATTTTTGTGTTTGTCCTCTTCCACCAAAGGATCCTCTACCCCTGAAGTTCTTTCCCCTACCTCTACTTTATTTTTCCTGCCTTCTTTTCAATTTCTCTTATGCTCTAATAGCCAATTGGAATCACTCTTCCGTTGTTCCATGGGTGGGAAGACTCAATTCATCCTGGATATTGAACCTTAATCCATCCATATACCTTGCTATCTTCTCAATTTAATCTTCAACATGACCTTCTCGAAGGCTCAATTTATGAAACTCCTATGTGTAGGCCATTACATCCATCTCCTTTTTCTTTAGGTTTTGCAACTTCCTAGAT
>VDFB02074603.1:0-11767 GCA_007258455.2 Sequoia sempervirens | reverse complement strand
TGATCATGAAGAATGTAGTTTTTTTGTTCACCGAAACAACAAAAGGACTCTCAAAATAGATTGAAGTCCAAGTTAAGACCTTCCACCATAGTGATTTATGAATTTCTAATCATGGGAGGCTTGTACTGGGCCGTACATAGGAAAAAGAAATTGAAAACACATAAAAAATACTTGAAACTCTATAGTTTAGGCGTTGAGTAGAGCACCAAATCCTCAAAAGCAATTCATTGAACCCTTTATTTGGGCTTACAATTTTTATACATTTTCAAATCAGGAGTCCCAACTTCCTTCAACGCCCATAACCACCCTTGAACCACCAAACCTTCATTAAGCCTAAAAGTACTAGTATTAGCAATGGTTTTCTTAATAAGCTTCATTATGCAAATTTGTTGTTCTAAAAACCTAGGACCATTTAGACACCTTTATTTTACCCATTACAGAGCCTTTCAACATATCCAACAATCACCAATGCTTGTTTTGTACCAAACTGCACAAATTATTAAGTTTTCTACTCTTTTAAGGGCCCAAATTAGCCCACTTTTACAAAGAGACAACCTTCAAAACTTGTCCAAATCTCCTGAAACCTTGGGGCAGCACTTTATTTCTATCAAAACTTCAAATTATAGCATTAGATTGTAGAGATTCAATCATTTACCACCCAAACCATAAAACCCTCTCCCTAGGCTTAAAAACCGTATGTTTTATTGAAAGTAGCACTTGCCAAACACTCCAAAACTTGAAAATTGTTGAAACAAGCCTAATATACCTTGATCATGATCAATCTAACATAAAATAATGCTTCCCAACTCATAAACTCAATTTCAATCACCAAAAGCTCAATTTTGTTAAGGAAAATTCAACATTTCCTCATTTGGTTTGACGCCCAATCCAAGATCATCCTCCATTCAAGTTTATCATAGCATTTTATAATGTTTCCCTCTTAAAACAAACCACTTCAACTTCAAACACTAACATTTGAAAGAGGTGACCATTGGTATCCCTCTTTAATAGACTTTTACAACCCTTCACTATTAATTAATTTGACTTGACTTAGCACTCTTTGCACAGGTAAAATTATTTGTCATGCCGAAGAAACAAACTATTAAAAGGAAAAAACTAATAGATGTTCAGCTCCAAGCCTTCAATGATAAAGAGAAAAAAAAGATGAGGGAATATCGTGAAAAGCATAAATTGGGAATGATTGACGAAAACAAGCTAGTTGAAGAGGAACCTCAACCGTCAAAAAGAGAAAAGAAATTGGCAGCACAAAGGGCACGAATGTGAAAGAGTCATGCTAGGGGAGATGCAGATACCGTAGTTGGGGACATACCCTCTACCACAAGTGAATATGAAGGGACACCATTAAGCACAAGTGAATATGGAGGGACACCATCTACCACAAGTGAGTATGGTTAGACACCATCCACCACATCTAAAGTTGAGAGTACATCATCACTCCGATTTGACGAACAAGTAATGCTATCATCCCCACATGAACCTCAAGGTATGTATTCTATTCCACCCTCAGTCGAAGGTATGCAATCTATCCCACCTCAATTAAATATTCATGAAATTTCTAATGTTGAGATGTATGTACCTAAGAGAACACCACCTAGAATTTTGTGTAGAAAGCCAAAGTTTTTGATTAATATTGATGAGGATATTTTGCAACACATGGAAGGTAAGATTCCAGAACACACTTGTAGAAGATATGCTAATAAGATTTGGCAAATTTTCTTTGAAAGGATAAATGAGACCGGAAGATGTCAACTATTTGTTCAAATGATGTGGGGTTTAAAGTACAAAAACATCATGAAGACTCTTGGGTTGAGAACATCGAATGCATCAAATGAAAACACTATTGTGAAGAATCTAATGGATGCTTATGAGAGTGTGGGTAAGACCTCACACTCAAAGGATAGTAATGCCACCCTATGTGTCATTACATCGACTTTGGTAAGTTATCAAACAAAGAGATCTCGTCTCATTAAAAAGACAAGTGAAAAAATGGGAATTAGTAGAAAAACTTAATCAAAAGTCATTCAAAGGCAGCAAAGAATTGAGGGCACCGATTCAAATAAATTATGGGCATTCTCGGGAAGACTGCCACATAATGATAAAAGAACTTGTTGAAGCATTAAGAACACTAACTGAAGATTATTGGAAGAATAATACAAGGCCATCTCTAAATCAAAGGGATGTCAAAAGAAGGAGAATCGGTAGTCGGAACCGTGAGCCACGTCCAAAGCATATTTTGGATATGACTCAAACCAAAAATTTTCATAAATTTCAAAATGCTTATTCTCAAATTAGTATTTCTCAAAGATTTTTTGAAATGCTTAAACCTTTTTATGTCCAGATAAATCACACACGCACTACTTGTTGTTGTAGACTACATATTGAATTTTCTAACCATTATGATGTTTATTGTTCTATATGTTTAGATTTGCATACTAATGATGTTTTGCAGGATTGTGGCATAGAAGCCCCACCAAAATATTCAAGAGAGTTCTTATCATAAACTTTATGTCAAATAGAGGAGGACCAAATATTCTACAAGACAACATGCTTGGATGGTTCATGCGAGCATTGTGGTGGCTTGCAACGAATGCCAGTATGTCAACATATGGTAGCACAAATGAGGTGGGACATAAACTAGTAGATTTTAGGAAGTATAAAATAGTGGCATACGCTACAAAAGATGGGTCTCAAGCAAAAAGGTTTTATTTGGTTATTGAGAAGATTCCAGTGTATCAATTTATGTCCATGTTTCGTGAGAATCTAGTGTATGAGTATGCAAGGCATACCCATAGATCCCGATGGCTAGACACACAATTCAAGATATGCAAGGACACCTTTCTAGTTGGCAACATAGTATTAGTGGTTGCATTTGTAGAGAAATACACTCTACAACCACAGTGTGAGGTGTAGTCATAGTATTACAACTCCACATAGGTTTCGATATTTGTGCACATAGCATTCATTCATGCAGTTGATAGTACAAAGGACCAAGGGAAGGTATTTAGGGAGTATCCCTTTTATATTAGTGATGATCACACACATTCTCCATAGTTCATGCAAGGTTGCTTCCAAATGTTCTATAGTGATTTGGCTCAGAGGGGCATAGCATATAGTTGGCATATAATATGGTCGGATAACTATGCAGCACAGTTCAAGAATGTGCACATGTTCTACTAGTTGTGCAGGATGCATCTCACTACAGGTGTTCAACATATGTGGAACTTTTGTGAGGCCATGCATGGAAAGGGGGAGCATGATGGTGTAGGAGCATGGGTGAAAAGAGCTTTAGCACGAGAAGAGTTAAAGTATAAAGATAGTGCAAAGTTGACGGATGCAAGTTCAATCATCGAGTGGTGTAATGCTTCGATGGGTCCAGGTAATGAAGGTATGTCTTCAGTTCGTATATTTTTTTGGTTGATGGATGATACTAACATTGCACCATATGAGAATTTTTTTACACTAATAGGATCGAGTGAGCTACATTCTTTCCTTATCTCAAATGCAGGTTCATGGAGTATTGATACACATAAGATGGCATGATTTTGTTCTTCATGTACAATGCAAACCTGGAATGATTGTGAGTCAGGGAAGTGGGTTGAAAAATGGTTGGCAAGTTATCTTACCCCACTTCACACATATCTCCCTCTAATGGCATTTGAACTAACATAGATGGAATCATCGGTTGACTTTGAACACGTATCAGATCTAGTTCAACCAAGTAATATATCTACTTGCTTAGTTTTTTAAATTCCATATTGTTATCTTACTTTGTACTGTATTCATAATGTTGATCAATTTCAAGTGATTTTATGCACATATCAATGCAGGGCATGTTTATGCAGTTATTGCAGATGAAGAAAATGAAGAGGGAACAGACTATTACTTGTTTCATTGTGTTGAGGCCAAAAATAAATTAGAAGCCCTAGTTATAGATGGAGAAAACATTGAATACCCTATAGACTTAGTTGTTGTTACTGGAACCTGGCTTAGAAGGTACCCACATAAGAGTGTTAAACATTGGTTGTTTGAGGACTTTGACACACATCATAAGATTCTTCATTACTCGAACCTTGTTGTGGCATCCAATGTTCATTTGAGAAAATATGGGGGTAGACCTTTGAACAAGACCTTGTGGAAGGTCCGTGAGCCTGACAATGAGGCAATACTTGACACAATAAAGAGTAGAGGAGATCTAGATGGTTCAGTGGATTAATTTGTAAGTATATGCACAATGGTTCTTATTAATTTATACTTATATCCACATTAATTTGTTTGATGCCAATGCTATCATGTCTTATTTTACTTCGTGTATCTGTAAGTAACTCGATAAACATTGAATGGTGTCCCCTTGCAAAAAACTACAAATTTATGAGCCATCCAAGAGAATCTCAGGCATAAAAGCAATGCAACATCCCTATTTTGATGATCTTGACAAATCTCAATTATGATTTTCAGCCATTACAAAAGTGTGTGCAAAGCTTGGTGAGGGAATTTCAAGCTATTCATTTGAATTTAACCTTATCATGACCACCTATGATGTAGACATTATAGGAGCATCTCAAATTTCAAGATATTCTAGATTCATGAGAGGTGTTGTATGCAATAGGTATCTTGGAACTCATAGTGAAGATGTATGAGCAGGAGTGACTAAGTTGAGGGACTGACATGCCTATTTTTAAGTTCCTTCCATCTATTTTCATTTCATTTCCATTTTGTACATGAGTTGTTTCTTTTTATTCTTTTACTTTTCCTATCTGCAACTAAACTAGTAAAAATTGATTGGTCTCTCCTTGTAGAAAATGCTGATTTTGGAGCCATCAAAGATAATCTCAGCCAAAAAATCAATGCAACATCCTTATTTTGATGATCTAATAAATCTCAATTTTGATTTCAAGCCATTATAAAGTGTGTGGAAGCCTTTAGTGAGTGGAATCCTCAAGCTTCTCATTTGAAGTTAACCCATGGTGTAGACATAAGGAGAACTTCGAATGTGCGAGTGACATTATAAAAATATCTATGAGAACAGAAAGTAAATTTGGGGAGGTGGCATTTGTAATGCGACATCACTCTTGTAATGAATTTACTGAAAATAATGGAATTTGGGGTGTAGGGCAACTTTCAAGGGGTTATTGAGCAAATTTGTCTCACTAAAAATCTTTGCTAGTTTCAGGAGCCTTTGAGATTTGTCAATTGAATAAGGTCATAACACATCCAAAATTGATTTATAATGTAATAAGTCATGTTAGTTACAAAAATAACAGTTAGGCATGATTGGAAAGATGTATAATCATTTGTAAGGCTATTTAAAGCCTCTTGAAGGCTATTTAAGTCAATATTTGAATTTGTAGCCTTTGGAAAATATTTGAATATGGTTGTAAATGTACTATTAGTGAGATTGAGATTGTTAACCTTCAGTGAGTAGCAGTATTTATGTTGATGAAATTTCCTTTAGATGCAAGGATTCAAAGCACATCAAGCATGTGGTAAAAATGATTAAATCCCAGAGATGATCTGTAGCAATGAAAGAGTTTGAAAAGGCAGTCAGAGCTACACTGGTGACTCAAGATAAACTTTAGTGATGTAGAGTCAAGGTGGAGAAGACTCAAACAAATCATATTTCAGTAAATCAACAACCTTTGTTATTTCATTTGGCCATCTTGGAACAACTACCAACAAAAAGGCTTCCAAACTCAACAGTTTGGCTTAAATTTTAGAGAATGCCTCTCAAGGACTATCTCATAATCAATATAGCATCTACTCAAACCCCCAACACCATTCCCAAGCCAAACATACAAGGTTTCTTTGCAATTTCTTGGAGATCCTTCAAACTACCCTACAAAAAGGCTACAAAATTAGCCCTGTTTTACAAAAAAAATCTCTTTGAACTTCTTCTAACCCCACAAGCTCTTGGACAGTCATCAAATAGGTCACAAAACTCCCAATTCCACAATTTTTTAGAAAATCACTCAACCTCTAAGCCATAATTTCTTAAAACCCTCAATTTTCTAACAAATACCTAGGGTTTTTAGCATCTCACAACTCCGAGGCCTTCCAAACCTCACCAAAGAATCAAACAAGTTTTTTAGGGTCTTCACACACATAATAAACCTTCACCTAGCCTTTAGACTCAATAGATCTCAAAAACATCACTTTGGTTCCTCCATTTCAAGCCAAAGTCTCACATTCTCAACCTAAAACAACATCACCAGCCCTATAAATGCCTTACCATTATTAAAAGAGTTAAGGAAACTTGAAAATAACACATTGTAAACCTTTCTTCTGAGTCACAATTCACCACAGTAGGAGGAAGGGCTCCATCACAAAAATTAAAGTAAACTCAGACCCTGCTGGTCTGTACAGGCTGAATAAAGAAAAATGGATTTTCCTTTCACTAAAACAACCAAAGGTGTATCAAAAAATATTTAAATATAGGTTAACACCTGCCACCATAATGTTTCATGAATTTCTATTCATAAGAGGCATGTACTAGTCTGTACACAGAGAAATGAAACTAAAAACTCAGAAAAATGTTGAAATTCCACAATTTTAGGCGTTGTGAAGAGCACCAATCTTCAAAAAAACTATTGATTGAACCCCCATTTAGGCTTGAATGATTTTTTTAATACATTTCAAATGAGAATCATCTCCCTTTAATTCCCATAACTACCTGTGAACCACCAAACCCTTATTAAGCCTACAAATACTAGTATTTAACAATGGTTTTGCTTAATAAACATTATCATGCAAATTTATTATTCTAAAGGCCTGGGACCACTTAGACACCCTTATAACATGACTTTTAGACTCTTTCTCTACACTCCCACCTACTTTTTACATAATTCTCCTTTATGGAAATATCAATAAGTATTTAATTCAAGAGTGATTTTGCACATTTATCCACCCTAACCTACTAATTCCCAAAGTACATAAAAAATTAGTCTATTAGACCTTATTCAAGACAAAAAGACCTCAACCTATTAACATTTACCAACTGTCCTCCCAATTTACCATTAAAAAATCACAAATTGAGGGTGAGGTGTGGGTGCTTCTGCACCATTCAGCTTTCAAAAACAAAGTCAATTAGGTTGGCAGACATCTGGATCAGGCTAGCATTTGGTGGAAGAGGAAGAAAGATGACTGGAACTCTAGAGGCCCACCATACTAGATTTTGGTATTGAACCATGAGAGTAGAAGAGAGATTTGATATCATGTATCAAAACATTAAGCATGCATTCTTCCAACCAACAAAGAAGGAGATAATTACTTTGCTTCATTTTCATTTGCATAAGAATATCAAGGCATGGGAACCAAGAAGACCAAGGATGTCCAGTTTTATGTGGAGGTAATGGATGTGGTCCAAAATTTAGGAGGGTTAAGAAGGTCAATGTATGATCTTGATGAAATTGAGGTGGAAAGAACAACAAGAGAGGGATACGTGAGCACAAAACTGTATCAATAAGAGTTTCAAGGGATTTGTCAAGCTGCAGTAAGAGAGCTATGGAGCAAACCTTATCTGGGCAAAAGATTTGAATCCATACTCTGGATGTTCTCATTTTTAGGAGACCTCGGTTTCTGCTATGGAGTTCCTCAATCAAAGTTTCTCCTACTTTTATTATTCTTATGGTAAACTATTTGGTAGAGTTGGTGGAATTACCTTTCTTAGTAGTAATTGCTATTAGTGAGATTGAGATTGTTAACCTTGAGAGAGTAGGACTTGGGCAAATGGAATTTTATATGGCTATTGCTTTCAAAGACTTCAAGCAGGATGTACTTTGCATTGACACCATTCCTCAATATTCACTCGATGGCATCAAGGAATGGCTAAACTCCATGGTTATAAAGTATTATGAAAGTAGAATGAACTTGTACTAGCAGCCAATTTTGAAGACTATTACTAATTATTCAAAGCACATCAACCATGTGGTACAGATGATTAAATCCCAAAGATGATTTGTAGTAATGAAAGAGTCTGAAAAGGTAGAGAGAGCTACATTGGTGACTCAGGAGAAAATTTAGCTTTAAAAAAAAAAAGCACTAGGGTCGGGTGCGGGATGTGGATCAAAGCCAAAGATTTGGTGGAAGAGGAAGAAAGATGACTAGAACTCTAGAGGCCCACCATACTGGATTTTGATATTCAACCATGAGAGCAGAAGAGAGAGTTGATAGCATGTATCAAAACATTAAGCATGCATTATTCCAGTCAGTGGAGAAGGAGGTGATTACTTTGCTTCATTTTCATTTGCATAACCATATCAAGGTGTGGGAACCAAGAAGACCAAGGCTGTCGAGTTTTATATGGAGGTAATGGATGTGGTCCAAACTTTAAGATGGGCAAGAAGGTCAATGTATGATTGTTGACCTTGAGAGAGTATTTATGTTGAGGAAATTTCCTTCGATGCAAGGATTCAAAGCACATCAACCACATGTGGTACAAATGATTAAATCCCAGAGACAATTTGTAGCAATGAAAGAGTCTAAAAAAGTAGACAAAGCAACATTGGTGACTCATGAGAAACTTCAGCTTTCAAAAACAAAGTCAATTAGGCTGGCAGACGCGTGGATCAGGCCAGCATTTGGTGGAAGAGGAAGAAAGATGAATAGAACTATGGAGGTCCACCATACTAGATTTCGGTATTCAACCATGAGAGTAGATGAGAGAGCTGATATCATGTATCAAAACATTAAGCATGCATTCTTCTAGCCAGCAGAGAAGGAGATGATTACTTTGCTCCATTTTCATTTGCATAACCATATCAAGGCATGGGAACCAAGAAGACCAAGGATGCTGAGTTTTATGTGGAGGTAATGGATGTGGTCCAAAATTTAGGAGGGATAAGAAGGTCAATGTATGATTGGTGCAGGAGCACCATTCAGTAGGTTTTGTTCATCAAGGAAAATAAGGAGTAGAATATCATCAATTTACTAAAATCAGCCTGAACTTGTATATTTGAAGGTTTTGAGTCAATAAAAATGGATTTTTGACCCATTCCTCTTTCTGTAGCCTCTGTAACTTGAGGAATTAGTTTGCACTAACATTATTAAGGTGTGGGAATGATGTGTTAGTGTTGGGGAGGTCTGAAATTGAGATGGGTGTGAAACCCATGTGTGTAAAAGTGAGTTTTCTTTAAGAAAAATGGCAGTTTTGAAGAGTCAAATTGCGTTTTTGTGTAGGGAAGCATTATTTTATGATTTTTTGAGCTTTTGTATGGTATCAAAAACTTGTTTGAGTAATTTTTAGGTTGTGATTAGCTTTGGAAGTATGATTTTCAATAAACCCCTAGGGTTTAGGCTACAATAGAGGGTTTTGTGGTTTACCCATTGTACGGTGGTATAACTGAGATCTGATTATGGATTTTGAAGTTTTGACACCTTAGAATTTCTGCCCCAAGAGCTGGTAAGGTTTGGATAAGTTTAGAGTATAGACCCTTTGTTCAACTGGATTGATCCCTTAAGGGTCCAAAGGGAAAATGACTACAAACTTCAGCATGAGATTACTCAAACACCGTGATGCTTAAAAACTTCTCGTTTGATCCTATGGGATTGTGTTGGGCCCCTCTATAATAACCTCTTTCGTTTCTCATTATCTCAGAGTTTTTTTCCCGTGGTGTCTATTTTTTAGTTGATGGAAAGTTTCAAATGATGGAAAGGTAAGTGGGTGCAACTTCGCTCGCAACTCCATATGTGACCAAACCGGACCATTCCAACGCATCCTAATAGGCATGTTTACACTAGGCATGGTCCTTTCCTTCCACACCAAACATGAATCGCCCCGGAGATACGCGCTCAACCTGACAATCCCCATGGGTCCAAAGGAAAATGGTCGCGAAACTCTCGGCGCGATGACGTTACTCGAACACCGTGACACTTAGAAACTTCTCATCTGATCTGATGGGATCATGTTGGGCCTGTCTACAATAATCTCTCTTAGTTTTTGTTATCTCAAAGTAGTTTTCCCGTGGTGTATAGTTTTCAGTTGATGAAAAAAGTGTCAAATGGAAGCAATGGAAAGTTGCAAAGTGGTGCAACATTCGTTCTACAATTTGTGTGACCAAATGAACTATTCTAACACATCTGAATAGGCATTTTTTATGCTAGGCATGGTCCTCTTTCACACCTAAACACTCAGAATCATGCTAAGCTACGTTCAACCGGATCGATCCCTTAAGGGTCTAAAGGGAAAAATGGCTACAAACTTCAGCATGAGGTTACTCAGACACCATGACACTTAGAAAAATTTTGTCTAATCCTATGGGATCACATTGGATCCCTCTACAATAATCTCTCTTAGTTTTTGCTATCTCAGAGTGGTTTTCCCATGGTGTCCAATTTTCAGTTGATGGAGAATGTGTCAAATAGAAGAAGTGGAAAGTTGCAAGGTGGTGCAACTTTCATTTTGTAACTCGTGTGACCAAATGGACTATTCCAACACTTATGAATAGGCATGTTTATGCTAGGCATGGTCCTCTTTCACACCCTAACACACGGAATCGCTCTGAGCTACCTTCAACCAGATCAATCCCTTAAGGGTCCAAAGGGAAAAATGGTTGCAAACTTCAGCATGAGGTTACTCAAACACCGTGATACTTAGAAACTTCTTGTCTGATCTGATGGGATAATGTTGGGCCCCTCTACAATAACCTCTCTCAGTTATCGTTATCTTGGAGTGGTTTTCCCATGGTGTCCAATTTTTAGTTGATGAAAAAATTGTCAAATGGAAGCAATGGAAAGTTGCAAAGTGGTGCAACTTTCGTTCTGCAACTCGTGTGACCAAAGGGATTATTCCAACATGTCCAAATAGGAATTTTTATGCTATGAATGGTCCTCTTTTGCACCCAAACACACGGAATTACTCTGAGCTACGTTCAACCAGATCGATCCCTTAAGGGTCCAAAGGGAAAAATGGATGTAAACTTCAGCATGAGGTTACTCGGACACCGTGATGCTTAGAAACTTCTCATCTAATCCCATAGGATCATAGTGGGCCCCTCTACAATATCCTCTCTTAGTTTTCATTATCTTGTAGTAGTTTTCCCATGGTGTCCAGATTTCAGTTGATGGAAAAAGTGTCAAATGGAAGCAGTGGAAAGTTGCAAAATGGTGCAACTTTCATTCTACAACTTGTGTGACCAAACGGATTGTTCCAATGCATCTAAATAGGCATGTTCACTCTAGGCATGGTCCTCTTTCTCACCCAAACACGTGGAATTGCTCTAAGCTATGTTCAACCAGATCGATCCCTTAAGGGTTTGAGTGTAGTATGTTGAAATAGGCCATTCCACCTATTGTTCAGGTTGTGTCTCAGTGATATGGGCCTGATGTAAGTAGGATAGGGAGTAGGAATGATAAAATAGCATTAGTAAGGGCATTGGAAGAGATTACTAACACTGCCCCTGTTGAAAATTCAAAATTGAGGCCCCTTAAAAGCAAGGCTAGAAGAGGTGAAAAGAAGAAATTGCTTGAAAATAAGTTAGAATAGGTTGGAAATAGGGTGAGATTGTGGATTTTGATGTGTTCAAAAGGTCTGCAAGGATAGGGGAGGTCAAAATTATGTTATGGCATGACATGCCATAGTTGGGAAAATAGGGGTTTTAAATGAAAAAGAGAGGTTTGAGGGAGTAAATGTGGGTAAAGTCAAGGGGAAACATAATTTGGTGTTCAATTAAGTTTGTGTAGGAAAAATGAAGAGTGTTGGAATAGGTTTTGAGGTTCAGGTTCAGGGATTCGGTTCGCTGGTTTGGCCAAAAAA
>VDFB02074602.1:0-14694 GCA_007258455.2 Sequoia sempervirens | reverse complement strand
GGAAAAATGGTCACAAGATCATGTGTGCCCCAAGGGAGCTAAGATTCATCAAATTGAGTTCTATACAGCTGATGAAAGCAATTCTGATTTTTCTGATCAGCAAGCTGACTTTGAGGACAGCGATGAAGAAAATACTCCAGAAGAGTCTGAAGGTGAAAAAGAAAGTGGTGGTACACTGGCTCAGCTTTCGAGCTTCCAAAAGAATGAGTCCTTTAAAGTTCGGGGAATGATCAAAGGGCAACGTATTGTTGCCTTGATTGACACTGGTGCAACACATAACTTCATAGACGAAGTTGTGGTGGCAAAGAAAGGATTGCAAACAGAAGACTTTGAAGGGTTCAGAGTTATGGTTGCGGATGGGTTTCACATCTCATGCACCAAGAGGATTCCGAACATGTCAATGCAATTGGGCAATTACGAAGTCAAGGATGACTTCTATGTGGTCAGTATTGGAGATACGGATGCTGTCCTTGGCATTCAATGGCTGCGATCTCTCTAAATCTGCAAACTATGGAGTTGAAGTTTCAATCCGATGGGAAGAAGGTGGTGTTGAGAGGTATGTCAAATGGTGGTCCTCGGATTGTATCATTCAAGAGGATGGCGAAGTTGATACGTCATGATCAAGTGGAATGGGCTGCTGAGTGCATGATTCTTCCAGCAAGTCCAGTTGAAACTAAAGAAGAGCATCCTCCTGATATCCAATCTTTACTCACCAAAAGGAGTAAAGTGTTTGATGATTTACCTCCTGGACCTCCCCCTGATCGAGGTTCAGAACACATAATAGAGCTCAAGGAAGGAGCTAAACCGGTGATCACAACTCCATACCGGTATCCGAAGAGGCAAAAGGATGAGATCGAGAAGAATATCCGAGAACTCTTGGAGATGGGTTTCATACGACCCAGCAAGAGCCCCTTTGCATCTGCAGTGGTTCTTGTGAAAAAGAAGGATGGTACCATGCGCATGTGCGTGGACTATCGTGCTTTGAACCAAAGCACTATCAAGAATAGATACCCCATTCCCAGAATAGATGAGCTCATTGATGAGCTACATGGGGCTAAGTTCTTCTCAAAGATTGATCTAAGATCCGGTTACCATCAGATAAGGATGAGGGGATCCGATGTGGAAAAGACAGCTTTCAGATGTCACTATGGCCACTTCGAATTCTTAGTCATGCCATTTGGTTTGACTAATGCACCGGCCACCTTTCAGTCTTGCATGAACCGTGTGTTTCAGAATCAGTTAAGGCGGTTTGTGCTGATATTTTTTGACGACATTCTGATCTACAGCAAGACTTGGGAAGATCACCTCAAGCACTTGGAGGAAGTGCTTGGTATCATGGAATCTGAGAGTTTGTTCGCAAAGGCTTCCAAATGTGAATTTGGAATGGTGGAGTTGTTATACCTTGGCCACATAATCAGTGCTGAGGGAGTAAAGGTGGATCCGGAGAAGATCAAAGCCGTGGTTGATTGGCCACCACCTGAAAGTTTGACTCAGTTGAAAGGTTTTTTGGGCCTTTGTGGTTTCTATCGGAGGTTTGTGAAGGGGTATTCTCAGAATGCGGCTCCCCTTACTGATCTCACCAAAAAGGGAGCCTTTGTTTGGTCAGAAAAGGCTCAAGTTGTGTTTGAAAAATTTAAGAAGATCATGAGCTCGTGCCCAGTTTTGGCTATCCCTGATTTCTCTAAGCCATTCGAGCTGCAGTGTGATGCATCGGGTGAAGGAGTTGGTGCTGTCCTGATGCAAGACAAACACCCTATTGTGTTTGAAAGCCGAAAATTAAGGGGTGTGGAAAGGTCATATTCAATTTATGACAAAGAAATGCTTGCCATTATGCATGCATTAGCCCAGTTCCGACAGTACTTGGTGGGGAATAAGTTCGTGGTTAAAACAGACCACAATAGCCTCAAGCATTTTATGCACCAGAAGGATTTAAATGAGAGGCAACAGAAATGGGTAAGTAAGCTTCAAGCTTACGACTTTGACATTGAATACGTCAAAGGGAAAAATAATGTAGTGGCCGATGCTCTATCCAGAAGGCCTCATCTTAGCTCATTGTGTGAGCTTACTGCAGACTGGAGAGACATGTTGCTGGCTGATTATGCAAAAAATCAGTTTGCAACCAGCATTCTGGAAGGTACTTTCCATGATGAAAAGTACCAAGTGGTTGAGGGTTTGATTCAGTATAAGGGTAGAATCTTTCTGGTAGCCGATTCTAAGCTCAAGAAGAAGATTCTCTTGAATTTTCATGACATTCCAGTTGCTGGTCACCAAGGGTTTTTCAAGACCTATAGGCAGATCCGAGAAAGGTTTTCTTGGAAAGGTTTGAAGAAGGAGGTTCAACGTTACATTCAGGAATGTCCTGTTTGCCAAGCAAATAAAAATGAGCACACCTTACCAGCCGGTTTGCTGCAACCACTTCCAATTCCCAATCAAAAATGGGAAAGCATTTCAATGGATTTCATCACTGGGTTGCCCAAGGCCCAAGGGAAGGATTGCATTTATGTGGTAGTTGACAGACTCACCAAGTTTGCTCATTTCTTTGCCATTACCAGCACTTTTTCTGCAGCCCAAGTTGCAGATTTGTTTTTTCGAGAAGTGTTTAGACTTCATGGTTTGCCTAAGAATATTGTAAGTGATAGGGACAGTAAGTTCCTAAGTACCTTTTGGCAGGAAATTTTTAGAATGAGTGGTACTGTGCTCACCCCAAGCACGAGTTATCACCCCCAAACTGACGGGCAAACAGAAGTGGTGAACAAGTGGCTAGAAGGCTACTTGAGAAACTATGTGTCAGAACAGCAGAAAGCTTGGGTTAAGTGGCTGCATATAGGCGAGTACTGTTACAATTCTACCTTCCATATGTCAATCAAAATGTCTCCTTTCTTGGCACTTTATGGATATGAAGCACCCAGCTTTGCAGATTTGGTGTTTGGTGACAGCAAAGCACCATTAGCCAAGGATTTGTTGCAGCATAGTCAAGACATAATGAGATCCTTGAAGGATAATTTGCAGATTGCACAAAATCAGCAGAAGCTATATGCTGATCAGAAGCGTATTGAGCGTTCTTTTGAGGTTGGGGATATGGTCTATCTCCGTTTACAACCTTACAGACAGTCAACTCTCAAGAAGAGTGGAGCTGAGAAGCTCAAACCTCGCTTCTATGGGCCGTTTAGGGTCATCAGAAAGGTTGGGGCTGTTGCCTATGAGTTGGAGCTGCCTTCAGATAGCAGAGTGCATAACGTCTTCCACGTGTCTCGCCTCAAGAAGGCACTTGGACACAATGTGGTTGCTTCTTCACAGTTGCCACCGTTGGATGAAGAAGGACAGTTGGTTCTGATTCCCGAGTCGATACTTGACTTCAGAGAACGTTCATTGAGGAATAGAACTATCAGAGAATGTTTGGTAAAGTGGAAGAACCTGCCGATGGAGGATGCAACTTGGGAAAGTGATGAGATAATGCAGCATCCTAGTTTGCAATTGCTTGAGGACAAGCAATCTTGGGGAGGGCGGACTGTAATGTCCCCTTTTCAAGCCTGTTAGTTCCTGTGACCGTTAGCCTTTCCTTGGAAACCCGGAGGCTAGTCGGAAGTTAAAATTAGGGTTTCCTAATTTTGAGGAGGTCATTGTTCGGAGATGTCAGTTTTAATGGCGGATTCCTTCTGGGTTTTCAGAGGGCTTCGCAGTGGTATGATCATTCCGGCATTCTGGGTACTTTTTGGAATTTACTATTTTTAGTAAATTCTATTTTTGGCAGTTTGGCAGATGATGTTCAGCTCAGTTGACTTCCTGTTTCAATGGTCAGATGTTTGGATCAGTTTTGGCTTCAGTGCACCTCCGGAGGGATAAGTTAAGTTATTTCATTAAAGGCACATTTAAATATTATAATTTAATGTTGACCTTGGGCTTAGAAGTAATGACTTAAAGATGTTTTTAAAAGGGGCCATTGAGGGTGGCGCCTTCATTAAATGTTTATTTTAATTATTGCCTAAGTCAAGAAAGATGATGTGGGGCGCACTTTTCAAGATGGATTTTTAATTAAAATATCATTTATTAATCTTTTAAGGAGAAAGTACGCCTTCTTGAGGGGATATGAGAATTTGACCTAAAAGATGATTTTAGGGTTTCGTGAAGTGAAACGAAGCTTATAAAGAGAGGGCTTGTGCATCAGTTTTGATCATCTTGGAAAATACACCGTTATGCTGCCGGATTGAATCTGGAACACTTCGAGGGATGAAGACCTCCTAACCATTGGGCATCACTTCGTGTTTGAGAAACAACATCTAGTGGTGAATTTCAGTCTATGTGTGAGTGCATCTTTAGTTCATTCATTGTATGTTCAGTTTATTGTAACTTAGATTAGATTGGCATATTCATGTTTCAGCATCTTGCATTATTGTAGACAGCAGATTCATGTTTCAAATCATATTTCGAAAAAGACACAAAAATTGCATATGGGTATTAGCTCATTTTCTTAGTCTAGGAAGGGCGCTACAAATTGCCAAGTTTCAGATTTTTCTATGTAGTGTTGAATTTTTAAAGAGAAATCGATTCTTGCAGCAGGCCGTACCTTTTTACTGTCCTTGGGTTTTGTGCATTAAACAATAGTTGCATTTCAAGTTGATGTTAAGCTGCTGTCTTGAGCGCCATCATCATAGGAGCTTTATGCATCTTAGTTTACGGAAGTTGAGTGATGTATGAGTGAGTTATGAGCATTTGTATACTTTCATAGACTGCTGTTTCAAGTACAAAAATACAGATTTGGTGCTTCGACAGAAAACAGGGATATCTATTCCAACCTCTTGTGCGAATTGGATGTGGCATTTAGAATCAAGTTGGAGAAGTATTATTGCATTGTATTGGTACTACTTCCAGCTCTAAATCTCTTGACAAGCATTTGAATTTCACTCTGTAAACTGACAGTAGTACTGGCAGTATTTATTATGCTTTCTCAAATCTATGATGTAATGCTTTATTTCCTTCAAAGCTATTGTAGTAGTTAGATCTCCACCCTATGGTCGCTACTTTCCCGTCTTGGGTCAGCAAGCACATTCTGGGTGTCGAGTAGATTCAGTATTCTGCATTTCCTTCAAGTTTGCTTTCAGTATTATTTGGAAATTGTATAACTCCGCCCTATGGTAGCTACTTACCCTTCTGGGTGAGCAAGCACATTCTGGGTGTTGAGTAATTTCATTATTCAGCATTTCATTCAAGCGTTGTTTTCTGTAATCACTCCGTCATATGGTCGCCCCTCACTCCACCTTGGATTGGGTAGCACATACTTGACGTTGAGTTCCCTTCTGTATGTTGAATTTAATCTTCTGCACGTTTCGGTTTATCCATCTAGCCTTAACGGGTGCACTTGCTTGAATGTTGTAATCTGTTATTTGAAAAACGAAAAAATTTGGCTCGGTATATTTCAAGTTTGACCATTATTATGGTGTGGCTTATTCAAGATTGGAGACTCCTAATCAATTTTCAAAGACATACATTTTGAGACTTCATTCTTCCTCCTTTCAATTTGACATGCAGTGGCTTCTTCATCTACCTATGGACTTGTTTCTTCCGAAGGGAAGTTGTGTTGCTTGTAGGCATTGGATCATCTTTTGTTTTTAGGCATTCTTCATTGACATTGGAGCTTCTTCATTATGGGGAGTATATCTTGTCTTTCTTTTTCCCTCTTATGGAGGGGTCTTGTTGATGTGTTTTTCGTGACTGCACCAACACAGAATAAAGTCACCAACGGCTACCCTATTCTCTCTTGATCAAAGTATCCAGCACGCTAAGATTGCGAGAGAGTTTGTGCGTTCAACTCCAAGGTTCCTTCAGTGTGAATAGTCTCAGTTGGCTCGATGTGATTTGCTGGTATTTCAAGGGGACTTGTTGTGACCTTTTCACACATTGCCCCATTCTAGATGGGGATCCCTAATTTTTGCTCCATTCTGGTCTTTTGGCTTTGGCTTTGGTTTTTGTGTCTCTCTCTCTCTCTGTCTGTCTCTTTTCTGATGTCTGCCTTCTGGGGACGTTCCCGTCTGTGAGCCTAAGTGTGAAATTTGGCCAAGTCTATAGAATTAGGGTTTCCGTCTTTTCAGCCAATCCGAGGTCAAGTAAGGTGAATAAATTTAGACTTGAGATTAACGTTGATGTCAGCATGCTTTCAGCAAGTTTCCACTGAAATTTCATCAGATTCTGACTACTTACTATTTTTAGTAAGTGTGCAATTACAGGCAATCCTTCAGCATTTTTTGAGATTCCGGCAGTCACACTGCGTCCAAAGCACATCAGGCAACTCATTGGTAAAATTTGAGCTAAAACAGACAACTTACTATTTTTAGCAGTTCAGCTTCCAGAGCCAATTTCAGGGCTTAGATGCAGAGTTTTTCGGCGCATGTCTGGAGATTCCTTCTGGGTTTTTAGAGACCTTTGCGATGATGTGACATGCAAAGCGAGATAACGACTTTTAGAATTCAGTCTTCTGAGGCTATTTTTAGGGTTTGCATGTCAGGGTTTTCTTTACATGTCGGCATATTCTTTATGGGTTTTTCGAGAGATTCGCAGTGATGTGACATGCAAACAGAGATAATCACTTATTCAGGAACTTGCTATTTTTAGTAGATGCATCCCGGCAGCCGCCTCCCAGCACTTCAGAATCACGAGCTGATCACAATGCAATAGAAACGAGAACAAACGAAGATCGTTTGATATGCATGCAAGATGAATTAGGGTTTCCAGCTTCGGGACCCAAAAAGAGGGGTAAAAAGTCAAAATTTTCGAAAACCGGTGTAAACCACCACGATCAGCATCTTTCAAGGAGTCTGCTGGTAAAATTTGAAGGCAAACGAAGTACTTACTATTTATAGTAAGTCATTTCAGAAACAGGCTAAAAATAAAAGTCAGCATCAGGCGCCGACGTCAACAGGCAGGTCATGTGGTGAGGAGCATGCTATTCAAATTTCAACACAAACGGAGTTGCAGAGAACAGAAAATCAGGCACTTACTATTTTTAGCAGGCTTGGACAGGGGAATTAGGGTTTCCTAAATTCAAGGGCAAGGAACGACAATCACATAAATGCAGCATCCAACTGTGATCACCACACTTCAGGCATTCAGCACGTGAGATTTGAGGACATTCTGAGCAACTGCTATTTTTAGTAACTTTCTAAAAATAGCAGGTGGAGGCAGGTATCAGACGCCAGTAGCACAAACGCATCCCGAGGTTCAGAACAAAGCAAAATCCAACCTTTTTGGAGCTTGGAATTGGCTTGAAGTGCAAAATTGACAAACTCTCTAAAAATAGCAAATTAGGGTTAGCATGATCGAGTCACCCTAAATCAGGCAAAGAACATAAAATTCACTGAAACTGATAAATTTTCAAGTCCAGCATCCAAATTCGCTTTAAAAGGCTGAAGACAAATGAAAATTCTACCAAGGCAAAAATGAAGGCTCACAGGTCAAAGTGTTACAAATCTGAAGTTGACCCCTCCACAGGCGCCCAAGGACTTGGAAGGTAGGATTTTTATCAAATGTTCAAAATTTGATGTTCAGAGGGTCAAATGCGCTTCAAGCTTGAAGGATCAACTTCAAAATTTGACTAAGTCATCAAATTGAAAGCTCACAGGGGGATATGTGCCCAAGCTTGAAGAGGCTCCAAGAAATCTTCTAAGTATCCAAAATTGGAAGCCCACACCTCCAAATGCGCCCTAGCTTGAGAGGTGGAGTGAAAATATTCTAAGTCTTGCAAATTCGAAGCTCCCTATCACACATGCGCCCTTGAAGCTGAAGATGGATGAAAATTTTGCTAAGTGTTGAAAAATGGAAGCTCAGGGTATGATTTGCGCCCTTGAAGGAGAGCTGATAGAAATATTCCTAAGTCATGAAAATTTGATGCTCCATGGGTAAAATGCGCCCACCAAGTGAAGAGAGAACTTAAAATATTCTAAGTCCTTGAAATTGGAAGAAGAGCTTGTGAAATACGCCCATCACAAGGTGGCTGTGCAAAGAAATTTTCTAAGTCACGAAACTGGAAGTTGCCCCTGCCAAATGCGCCCAGGAGCTAAGGAGGCTATGTGTTGAAAAGTTTAAGTTTGGAAATTGAAAGCTGGACCCCCTAAATGCGCCTTCACTTAGAGATGGAGGACAAAGTTGGTTAAGTGTTCAAAACTTGAAATATGCTCCCTTGTTTGCGCCTTAAGGAAAGACATGGAAATTGTGCTAAGTATTTGAAGATGGAAGTAGCAAACCTCATTTGCGTCCTTGAAGTTAGAGGATGATGGAAAAGTTTCTAAGGCAAACAAATTTGAAGCTCACAAGCCCAAATGCGCCCAAGAACTTAAATGAGGAAAGAGGACTTCAAAATTTTGAAAGTGGAAGTACTACCTGTGAAATGCGCCCATACCCCAAGGAAGGTGTTCAAAATATTCTAAGTGTTCAAGATTGGATGCTCACCCTTCAAAATGCGACTAAGATGCATGAAGAAAAAGTCAAAGCAATTGCATGCAAAGGAGGAAAAGGACGAAATACGCCCAATTAAAGACAAGAATACATGCAAAATACAAGGCGTCCAAAGCATAAAGTGGGTCCCTTTGAGAATATTTTAAGTGTTAACACTTGAAGCTTGACCCCTTGTTGGCACCCACGGTGAGTAGGGAATCTAGGCGTAGGAGTTTGAAGTTAAATGCCTTGAACATTTTGACCACTTGAAAATTTTTCTAAGTGTGGGAAATTTAAAGTGGACTCCTCTATAGGCGCCTAGAAGTTATGTGAGGAATATTTCAAGGCGTTGGAAAATTTTGAAATTTAAAATACCTCCTATCAAATGCGCCCAAGGCATTCAAGGAGAAAATTTCCCTAAGTGAGTCAAAACAATAAAATTTTCTCATCACAGGAAGATGATTTGAAGATCAAATAAATTTTTTTTCCTAAGGCAATCTAAATATTTTTTTTTTCTAAGTATTATCAAAATCACGCCTGGACTTGGAAGTATGAAATTTGGATGAAATTGCCAGAGATGAAGTTAGTGAATGCCAGCTTCACAGGGTTGATAAAAAATTTTCAAGTCAAAGCGAGAAAAAATTCTCAGGGGGATGGAGAAATGGATTAAATTTGCTAAAAAAATATTTTCTAAGGTTCAAAATTCAAAAAATTAAATGAACCTGTTCGTTGTATACCCATGAATCTGACGCGTTCTGAAGAAAATTTTCTTCTGGGTATTGAGGATCCTCGACAGGGAGTTGATTTTAAAGCCTTTCACACTTCGCCAAAGCTTTCAGGATAAAGATTTTGATGGGCACCGAATTGATGAGTTTTCCTAAGGGAAAATTTGAAAATTTTTTAAGGCAAAGTGAAGAAAATGTGTTTTCAAGGTAGAATACTCCAGACTATGAATTTGAAAGTAACTGCCTAGGTGAATTTTCTCAAGTTCTTCATGAAGATAATTTTCCTGAGCCAGAGATGAACGAGATCAAAATTGCGAACGCCTTAGCTGGAAAAGTAAAGGGGATGCAGTTGAAGTTAAGATGTTGGAAAATCATGAAGAAAGCAAAGTTGTGCTAGAGGAAAACGATGAACCCTTGAAAGTTAAAGCATGAAAGTCAAGTAAGTTGAGTTTTTCTTTATGGAGTGTTTTGATACCCTTCTCCTTGCTTGTTTTGCAGGAGGAACGTCGAGACCAGGCAGTGATGACTTAAGTGATGAAGAAAATAATCCAAGATGACATTTCAACCTCGAAGGAAGAAAAGTTGCGAAAAATGGCTAAGTGTTGAGACTTAGTATAACTCGAGTGACAAAGAAGAAGTTGTTTGATCAAGTCCAAGAGGATCAAGAGCAGTGTGAACGCGTTTCCAGACGAGAATCTTTTGGAAAATGGACATTAATGGCTCATTTATTACCCCACTCCTCTTGGTGGCGGTTTTTAGGGTGAACCTTGTTTAGGGCTGAGGTGGCACAATTTGGGCCATCCAGCCAATTGTAATCTGAGCCGTCCATTGGACTTGGCCAGCTATAAAAGGGGGAGTCCCCCTCATTTGTACTTTAGTAGAAGCAGAGCTTAGAGATCAGAGTAGAGAATAGAGCAGAGACACTTTAGTTGTAATATCTTAGCATAGCGTAGTTTGAAGAAGGAAAGTTTTCCTTTGAAAAACTTTGTAAGAGATTGTTGCGAAAAACTATTGTAATAAAAGATCTTTCATTGAATGGTGAATTCATCTTTGTTATAAGTAGCTAGCGAGGTTTCTTCATCCCTTCGACTTCAAGTAGCATAAAGTAGAGTAGTTTTCATTTTCATGCAAGTAGATGTTAGTTGTGGACTTTTGGAGTTAATCGAGGCAACTTCATTTTTATCCATACCACTAGCAGCTTGTTGACGGCAAGTTTGCCTTGTGTGGTTGACTGGAAAAATTTATAAACTTAACTTCGATTGTGATTCATGTATGTGTATGCGTCGTTCTGATGGTACTCATATGTTGAATTATAATTTGAAAACCTCTTGTCACTCCCTTGAAGATTGCATTGACTTTGTGTAAGTTGTCCAACGTGAGGCGAAGCAGAGTTTGGTTGAAGTCTGTCAAGATTGATCCCATGTCCCGTCCTTAGATAGAACGTAAACTTCTTAGGCCCTACACTCTTTTAAATTCAGTTCATTCCTGGTTAGAATTAGGAAACTTGTGCTCACTTGCCAAATCATTCGAACCACGCGAAAGCCCTTAATCTACTGTTTGTTGTCAGCTGTTGAACAATTGTGTAAGTCCCCTTGAAATACCAGCAAAACACATCGAGCCAACTGAGGGTATTCTATTGCACGAAGGAACCTTGGAGTTAAATGTATGATCTATCTCGCAATCTTAGCATGCAGGAAACTTTGTTCAAGAGAGGATAGAGTAGCCGTTGACAACTTTATTCTGTGTTGGTGTAGTCACGAAAAACACATCAACAGGACTTACGAAATTGTTCAATGGTAGAGGAAGGGGGTTTTCACAATTCGACAGATTTATCAATGAAGCACGGGTTTCCTATTCTAACCAGAAAGTACTGAATGCAAATGGTGCAGGGTTTAGAGAGCTCTAATCTACTCTAAGGCGTGGGACATGGTGATCAATTTTCACAAGCTTCAACCAAGCTCTGCTTTGCCTCGCTTCGGATAGCCTCCACAGAACTAGTGCAATCTTTAGAGGAGTAGCTCAAGGTGTTTAGATCACAACTTAGCATGAAAATACCATCACAATGACGCATATAAACATACAAATCATGATCGAAGTTAAGTACACGATATTCCAGTTGACCACACAAGGCGCATTCACCATCAATGAACACGCTAGTGGTATGGATAAACGAAGTTTGCTCAAGTTGAAGACCACATTCCACAACTATCACCTACGTACATGAAATGAAACTTATTCTACTTTAAGCCACTACTTGAATTAGAAGGACGAAGAAACCTTGCTAGCTACTCACAACAAAAGGCGAAATTCACCATCAATGAAAATTCTTTTATTAGGAGAGTGTTCACAACAATTTCTTACAAAGTTTTAAAGGAAAAACTTTCCTTCTTCAAACTACTCTATCAATCTATACTAAGCTACTTCTAAGTTGTCTCTCTACTCTATGTCTACTGTCTAATTTAATGTCTCATGAAGGTACAAATGAGGGGGGATGCCCCTTTATATAGTTGGCCAAGTCCAACGGACGGCTCAGATTTACAATCGACTGGATGGCCTAGATTGTGCCACCCCAGCCCTAAACAAGATTCACCCTAAAAACCGCCACCAAAAGGAGTGGGGTAATAAATGAGCCATTAATGTCCATCATCCTCCAGAAGATTCCTGTTCATAGACGCGTTCACACTGCTTCAACTTCTCGGACTAGTATGGCAGGCAAGTTCTCGATCTTGAAACTTCAAGGCTGTAACTTTTAAACTTGTTTGCATTTTGAGTTGTACGAAGCACGCTGGAGAACATCCTTTGGGTCATCGAAGGACCTCACACTTGAGAGTAATTCCTCTATTTTGTTCTTCAATCTGTCATGTTGTCGGTCTTCAACGCCTAGGCCTTCATCTTTTCCTCTATCCTGGACTTGAAAGATTTTCTTGTCTTGAACTTAAACATTTCTTCTCTGCCACTTGAGTAGGGCACATACTAGGCCTCAACACTTAGCCATTTCTTGCAACTTTCTTCTTTCATGTTTCGGGTGCAACTGAGATTTCGTGGAGGAGCCCGAAACACAACTTCATCCCTTCCAAGGTTGCAATGTTGTTTTGGGTTGTTTGCTCCATCACCTCAAGTCATCATGCTTTGACCTCTACGTTCATCCTGCAAAACAGACAAAAAGGAAGAACATCAAAACACTTCACAATATAAATTTACCTTACTCATCTGATTTTCATGCTCTGATCTTCCAAGGGTTCGTCCTTTTTCTCTAGCCAACTTTTGCCTTCTTCATGATTTTTTCGACATCTGTAGGCTGGGGCATATAACACCTGTACATCATATTTCAATGCCATAGACAAATTTCATCTTCCTCAAGGGTGCATTTTTCTAAAAATCATCTTTTAAAAGTGTTAGCTTCAACTGCATCTTCTTCAAGGAATTCACTTCACCAGCCGAAGCTCTGATACTCAATTTTATTCATCGCTGACTCTGGAAGATTAGTCTCATGAAGAACTTAATCAAATTCATCTAGGCAATCCATTTCAAATTCATCATTTGAAGCATTTTACCTTCGAAAACACATTTTATTCATTTTGCCTTAGAAAAGTTTAAATTTTCCTTAGGAAAATTCATTAATCCTGTGCCCATCAAAAATCCTCACCCCGAAGGCTTCGACAAAGTGTGAAAGACTTTAAAATCCATTCCCCATCGCAGATGTCCAATACCCAGAAGAAAATTTCCTTCAGAAAGCGTCGAATTCATGTGTCTCCAAACGAAGGGGTACATTTAATTTTTCAAATTTCAAACCTCAGAAAAATATTTTGCCATCAAAATTTATCTTCATTCTTCACCTTTGGGCAAATTTTTTTTTTTCGCTTGGCCTTAGGAAATTTTATAACCTCCTAGCCAACATGGGCGCATTTGATCCCTGAAGCTTTCACTTTCATTCGCCTTAGAAAATTTCAAATCCTCCTCTTTCAAGTTTGGGCACATTTACCTAGGCAAGCATCTAGTTTCATTGCCTTAGAAGAATTTTCAAGTTCCACTTAATCTTGGGCGCATATAGGGGTAGAGCTTCCATTTTAATTGCCTTGGATGAACTTCTAATATTCTTGTCTTCAAGGCTGGGCGCATTTGAGAGCTTCTACTTTCATTTTGTGAAACTTAGAATATTTTCCAATGCTTCTCATCTTTTCAAGGCGCATATGGGAGGGGTGAAGTTTAAAACTGCAACACTCAGCATTTTTCAAGTTCTCTCTTTTTGTCTTGGGCGCAATTCTACCCCTTGAGCCTTCATTTTCAATTTCCATTATTCTCAGATTTTTCTTCAATCTCACATCAAGGGCGCATATGATGTGATGAGCTTTCAGTTTTGATAACTTAGAAAAATTTCTCAATCTCCTCCTTCAAGGCGCAAATGAGCTATGCTACTTTCATTTTCCATACTTAGGCGTATTTCCCAACTTCCTCAATTCTCAGCTAAGGCGTAGTTGATGCATCAAGTTTTCATCTTGAACACTTAGAATATTTTCATCATGCCTTCTCCATAGCTGGGCGCATATGGAGGCCTCTACTTCCATTTTAACTCTTAGAAAACTTTAAACACCTTTGCTGTAGTATGGGCGCACTTCAAAGGTGGGACTTCTATTTTGAAACACTTAGAAAAAATTTCAAGTCCCTTCACCTTTGATGGGCGCATTTACCATGGGGAGCTTGAAGTTTTACATACTTAAACTTTTGAATCATGCTCTTCACAAGTCCAGGCGCAAATGAGGGGTTCCCTTTCAATTTTCACACTTAGAAAACCTTAGACTCCTTTATCTTCCCAAGGCGCATTTGACCCTCTGTGGTTCCACTTTAATGACTTAGTCAAATTTTTAAACTCTCCTAGGCTTGGGCGCATATGGAGGGTCATACTTCCAGTTGCCAACACTTAGAAACTTTTAACTTATCTTCTTCAACTTGGTGGGCGCATTTGAGTGTATTTCCTTCAAATTTTCCTGCCTTAGAATATTTTCTAGGCCTCCATAAGTCAAGGGCGCATTTAGGTGTTGATGCTTTCAATTTGCATGACTTAGAATATTTTCTTAGCTCCTCTTCTTCTCAAGGCGCATATGGGAGCCCTTGCTTTAAATTTCCTACACTTAGATATTTTTAAAACTCACTCCTCCAACTTAGGGCGCATTTTAGACCTTGAGCTTCAAATTTAAAATACTTAGAAACTTTTCAAGCTCAAACTCCAAGTGAAGGCGCATTTGAGGACATGAGCTTCAAATTTCACATACTTAGTGGATTTTCCAGTCTCCTCCAGCCTCAAGGGCGCATTTGAAGGCCTTTACTTCAAATTTGAAACACTTAGGAAAATTTTAGACTCCATCTTCTCAAGCTTGGGCGCATTTTGTCCTTGGAGCTTCAAATTTCATGCCTTAGAAAAATTTCATCCCTCTTTCCTGGCTAGGGCGCATATGATGGCTGGAGCTTCCATTTTTCCCATACTTAGTGAATTTTCATGCCATCTTCAAGCTTCTAGAGCAGATTCGAGGGTGTGAAGCTTTCATTT
>VDFB02074601.1:0-13614 GCA_007258455.2 Sequoia sempervirens | reverse complement strand
CCTAGCTTTCCAACACTTAGAATATTTTTTTCCTTTTTCGGAAAACGTTCAAACTCCTCTATCAACCTAGTTCGGATCCTCAGAAAATCAATCAGATGCAATGTTGGAGGCTGGAAATGGGTATAATTCATCTCAGATTATGATCAAGCTTGCCATATTGACTGACTTTCAGACTTTGTTGTTCACCGGTTGGCAGGAAATAGCACTCAAACAGGGGTCACTGGCTTTCAAAAGAAACGCGCAAAGGAAAAAGTTGAAAAACATGTAAAATGGCTAACTCTAGTGAACTTGGGCACCCCTGGCCAAGAAGGACGCCCAAGGTTTCATGCCTTAGAAAATAAATTTGATTCTGACATGCCTCATTCCAATTTAGTCTATGCCGGTAGTTTTAAGCACGTGTAATCATGATCAAATGACGTCAGATGCCGGTATGAAGCTGGGGATCACTTTCAGTTGTGGTCAAACATGAAATTGCCATGTCAAACAGGTTTTATCAATTGGCAGCATCAAATTGTTGATCGTCAAAGTCGGAGGTAGGCCTCGTCGGAAGCAAAAACAAGCGAAAGATTGAAAATGATGAAAAATTGACTAACACTGGAGGAGCTAAGCGCCCCTGTCCAGTCAACACTCCCAAGAGTTCATGCCTTAGCTATTTTTCAGTCTCCATTTTTTTGTTGATGAAAATCGTGCCTTCATGCATGCGTGCTTTTTTTGGCCCTATAAAAGAGGAATTACCGTTTGATGCAAACGAAGTCAGATTTTTGTATGCAAAGTTTTTATCTTTGTGGATAGACTCCAAAATAATAGGGTTTTGCATGAAAGTGTTTTTTCATCTCCAAACTCTATTTAAGAAAGCTTTTAGCATTCATTCTTCATAATTTGCAGGTTAGCTTTTAGAGGAAGAAAGGTAGAATTTTCTTCACATCAAGATTTGGAAGCTCAAACAGAGTGTTTTTCCAGTGTTCTTTGTGGATTCAAGATTGGGAAGCATAGAACCATGCTTTTTCATGGTCTAATTTTCTAAGGCATCACATTTCAGAAACAAGTGGTCAAAATTTTCAATTTTCATGATCTGGGTCCACTTGCTTTTTACTCCTCTTCAAGATTGGAAAATTTAAAAAATCTGCATGTCGACCCCTATTTTTTAGGAGATCGACATGTTCGGGAAATCCTTAGCTTTTTCAAAATTTATCTACAAAACCCAGACCTCAATTTTTCTTGAGAATCTGTTTTTTTGGAGAAAAATCAGCAACCTATTTTTAGCAGTTTGTGCAAAACTTTTCCGAAAATTCAAGTTTTTCGATATGCAGTATTTTCTAACAAAAATCAGAACCAAATTAGTATTGCTCCACGATTTCCTGAGAACTTTTGAAACCAACTTGCATCATGTGTTTCCAGTCGTTGATTTGCGTGCCTTGGAAAACGCAGGAAACATTGCAATCAAGAATCTTTGTCATTCAAGGTTGCTTGCAGTAACTTCAATCCCCATCTCTATACAAAGAGCCTTGAATTCGTAATTGCTTGTGTTAAGCATTACAATCCAACAATGCGAGAAATCCAATCAACAGATGGGCATACTATTTGCAGCCTCAGGCCGAACGATGTTGAGAGATGTTTCTCAATGCCTCCATGGATAGAAAATTTCATCAGTTCAATTGAAGAATGTGAGGAGGTGTGGTATGAGCAAAAGGATAAATACCAGAAAAGAGTTGTGCAAAAGTGGCTGAAAGAAAAGCAGAATACTTTCCTAAGGAATGTTGGGCATGGTGAGTTTAAGGAAGAAATTGCAGCCATGATCACTTTGCTCAATCGAGTCACAGGACAAGCAAAGGAAAATAAATTTCAGCCTTCGATGTTTTACATCATTTCCCAGATTATTGATAGAACAAAACACTATGACTGTCCAGCTTTGATCAGTGACAATCTCCACCATCAGATGACAGAGTTCTTCAAGGCCCATGAGTTATCTTACCTCATATATCTAATGGCCTTTCAAGGCAAGTTCAAAGGTTTGAATGTCATTGGAACTTTGGGTGTTCAGCATGTGTATGATCATTATCCACAGTTAAAATTTTCAGAAGTTGAGCAGCATTACAAGCACGTGAATGATGTGTTCTTGACGCATACTATGCAAGATTTAGATAATGAGTTGCATGCTGTGTTCCACGGCGTTTCGGGGACGGGGACGGGGGGACGGCAGGGGACGAGTTTCGGGGACGGCAGTCCAAGGGCAGATTTTTGGGGACGGCGGGGGGACGGCGATATAGAAATTTTTCAAAATATATATATATATATACACAATTACATATATATATGAATTTTTAAAAATATTTTATATAGAGAGAGAGAAAGAGAGCAGTTTGAAATATCAAATATGTGCAACAATTTCAATTTGACAATATGTGCATAGATAAAGAGTATAACAACAGTATAACAGCAATATAGCAACAGTATAACAACAATATAAACATAAAGGTAAACATTAACATGTAGAAACCCTTGTTTCCCCGTTTTCTCTGTATCTGACTGTTTTTATGATTTTCTGAAGGTTTTTGGTTTTTTGATTGTTTTTGTGGTTTTTTGCATAAATAAAGAAAAGGCGATTTTGCAAAGAATTGGAAATAAATTCTCTAAAAATTATCTAACTTCGAAAACTACAGAATCCAATGCAAATACTTATGCCAGACCATTCATTATTCTTCCGGAATGATTACAATAAATACCCAGTTACATGCAATATAAAAAGCAATGGTTTTTATTTAAAAACCTGGAGATTGCAGCAATAAATGATATGGTACGGCTGAGTTGATTAACTCCTTCTCCCTCCGTCTGGTGCTCTGGCTATGACAAAAAAACTTAGGTGCCTCCAATGATGATGATAAATGGCCTGAATGAAAGGCGTTTCTCTTCAAGACAAAGTACGGCTCAAAAGAAGATAGTACGGCCTGCAGCAAGTACGGTTGTGTACAGCAGCATTTAATGAAATGTACGGCCTTCCTAAACCCCCTCCAGAATATCAATAAAATAGGCGCTTGATGAATGTTTGCTTTCCGGATGAGAAGACTATCTGAAACCCTGAAGATTCAATAACTCTGAAGCTCTGTAATTTCCTCTGGATGAAGAAATCTCTCAACTGGCAATAGATCAGGTGATATCTCACACCCTCTGAACTGCTTTCAATGGAGATGGCTCGTTCCCCAATGAATTCGAGACTGAAACCCTAAAGCTTCTTGCTCAGACCAAACTTGATCAATTTCAATAACTCAATATGCATAATGGCTCGATTTCCAATGCAAATGGCTTATACCCTCAAAAGTGCGAATTCCTCAATAATAGGGATTATTAAAAATTCGACTTCTTCCTTTTTAATTATTTTCAATAGTCTCAGATGTAATTTTTAATTATAAAATTAATCGTTAACTGGCCCCTTTCTGATGATGGCGACCCCCTTCATTGAAATCACTTAAGTTATAATAAAATATTATAACTTTATATTATAATGCTCCAATAATTAATATTTAATTAAATCAATTAAATATTAATATCTCTCTCATTATTCAACCGATGCAGACGAGTCGCCCTACCGATGAACACCGGCGATTCCTCGACGCTAATAATCCATTACCGCTAAAAATAGCAATCACTGATCGCTAAAAATAGCAATCTCGCAGTAAAGTGTCCGAATGAGCCCGAATGAAAGCCAACCGACCAAAACCGCTTAACTGTCGGAGCCAACCCAACTAGACCCTCTATACACCATCGCCACGAGGGTCGCATAATAGGCTAATCCTGTGCTCTGAGAGATGTCAACTAGAAGGGGATATGACAGTCCGCCCCTCCTGAAATTGCTTGTCCTCAAGCAATCTCAACTCCGAATGCTGCAGAATATCCTCGCTCTCCCATGTAGCATCCTCAACAGGAAAATCTCTCCATTTCACTAAATATTCCCCATAGTCTTCCCACGCACCGTTCTCCCGTGACTCGTGATGGACTCGTGTACTAAGATCAACTTTCCTCATCATCTAAGGAGGTAAACCAGACGTACCACACACTCTCGACGCCTTCTTGAGGCGTGATACATGAAATACATTGTGTACCCCTTTTCACCGAAGTTTGCTCAGAAGCCACCTCGGCCTAACTCTCCTCAGATCCCAGCGGGACTATAATAATAATGCGGCTTGTTGGACCATTCTTCCTAAGAGGGACTTGACGTAGGGTTGCAAAGATGAGGTGCACCATGTCACCCACCTCCCGCCCTCTTCTCGATCCACATACCTTTTGCTGATTCTGTGCCTTTGCGATATTCTCCTTGAGAGCCTTCATAGTATCCTGACTCTCCTACAATAAGTCTCCAGCACTCGGCACCCTACTGTCACTCAGTAGCAGATCTAGGAAACTCGGCGCCTCATACCCATACAACGCCATAAAAGGAGACATCTGAATAGTCATGTGGAATGTCGTATTATAGCAATACTCGAACAAGTGAATCCACTTGACCCATGCCTTCTGCTGCCCCGCAATATAATTCCTGAGATATCCTTCCACCCACTTATTCACTATCTCTGTCTGCCCATCAGTCTGAGGGTGGTAACTAGTGCTCGGAGTGAGCTCGGTCCCACAAAGTCTGAAAACCTCCTGCCAGAAATGACTCAGGAACCGACTATCTCTGTCGCTCACAATACTCCGAGGCAACCCATGAAGTCTGAATACCTCGCGAAAGAATACCTCTGCTACCTGTGTAGCTGTGTAGGTTGTGGTGATCGGAAAGAAGTGGGCATACTTCATAAGCCGATCCACAACTACATATATGCAATCTCGCCCTTGGGCTTTAGGCAAGCCCGTAATGAAGTCCATCGACAGGCATTCCCACTTCCTGTCAGGAATCGGAAGTGGCTGCAATAAACCTGCCGGGTACGTGTTTTCCTGCTTGTTCTGCTGACAAACAGGGCACTCACGCACGTACTGAAGAACATCAGCCTTGAGTCCTCTCCAGGTGAATCTCTCCCGAATCTGTCTGTAGGTCTTGAAGTACCCGGGGTGTCTTGCAGTCGGTACATCATGAAAGGCTCGCATGATTATGTTCTTCACTTCTGAACCTGGGATCAAATATATCCTATTCTTGTAAATGATCAAGTCATTCACAAGTGTATACCTAGTATCAACTGTCAATCCCTCAACAATGCTGGAGGCCCAAGTGTCCTTGGCATACTCTGCCACTATCATATGCCTCCAGTCCTCTGAAATGTGAACCATAGTGCTCAAATACGGTCTACACGAAAGTGCATCAGCCACTACGTTCTGTGCCCCTTTGATATATGAGATATCAAAGTCATAAGCTCTAACTTCATCGCCCCACTTCGTTGTCATTACTGAGGATCTCATGCTCTGTTAGCGGTTCCCAACCGCTATGATCAGTTTTAATGCAAAATTTGCTGCCAACAAGATATTGTCGAAATTTCGCTAAGGCATGCATGATAGCGAGCATCTCCTTATCATAAATGCTATAGAGTCTCTCGGGTCCTCTGAGTTTTCGGCTCTCGTACACAATCGGGTGCTTGTCCTACATAAGCACCGCACCAATGCCCTCACCTGATGCATCGCACTGAAGCTCAAAAGGCTTCGTAAAGTCGGGTAGTGCCAAAACAGGGCATGTGGTCATCAACTCCTTAAACTTCATAAAACACTCCTGTGCCTCAGAAGTCCAAACAAATGCCCCCTTCTTCAATAAATCTGTCATCGGTGCTGCATGTCGTGAATAACCATTCACGAATCTGCGGTAGAATCCACACAAACCGAGAAACCCTCTCAACTGTGTCAGGTTTGCCGGTGTGGGCCAATCAACAATGGCGCGGATCTTTTCAGGATCCATATGCACTCCGTCTGCACTGATAATGTGACCTAGATATAGCAATTCGGTCATTCCCAAGTCACACTTGGATTCCTTGGCGTACAAGGACTCCCTCTCAAGAATACTCAATACGGTCTCTAGGTGAGCCAAGTGCTCCTGCCATGTCTTGCTGTATATAAGGATGTCATCGAAGAAGACCAACACAAATCTCCTCAGCTGTGAATGAAAAACCCTGTTCATCGTAGACTAAAAAGTGGCTGGCGCATTAGTGAGCCCAAATGGCATCACTATGAACTCGAAGTGCCCACAATGACATCGGAAGGTAGTCTTCTCTATGTCCTACTCACGGACTTTGATCTGATGATACCCTGACCATAAATCAATTTTGGTAAAGTAACAGGCACCATGGAGCTCATCAATAAGCTCGTCAATCCGCGGTATAGGATACCTGTTTTTGATCGTCCTCTTATTCAGGACCCTGTAATCAATGCACATGCGCAATGTTCCATCCTTCTTCTTAACCAAGACAACCGAAGAAGCGAAAGGTGACTTGCTAGGCCGAATGTGACCCATAGCAAGTAACTCCTTTATTGTTTTCTCTATCTCATCCTTTAATCTCTTAGGATGCCTGTAAGGAGTTATCATAACGGGCTTAGCGCCCTCCTCGAGCTCAATAATGTGCTCTATGCCCCTGTCTGGAGGTCTACCTGGCGGAATATCACTGAACACCTTATCATGCTTGACTCTCAACTGCTGAATGTCTGGATGATATTCTGTCTTTTGCTGTCCCTCCTGTATAGGTGCTAAAGTGCACTCGGCAGCCCACTCTACCATGTCGTGACGCATGAGCCTCTCCATCCGACGAAAAGAAATTGTTTTGATGTCGCTGTCCCGTATTGCTTTTAGTATGTGAGTCTTCCCGTCAACATCAAAACGGATCTCCATGTCTTTGAGACGAAGAGTGACTTCCTCCAATGAATGAAGCCACTTCATTCCCAAGACCAAATCAATATCCCCCATATTAACAACATAGTAATCTGCCTTGAACTCATAATTGTTCAAGCGTAAAGGGAGATCCTTTATCATGCGTTCACATCTCAAAGTGTATCCATCGGCCACCTTGACTCTAATGCCCTCGAACTCCTCAGTGATGAGTCCGCGTTTCTCAACAAACCTAGCATCAATGAAATTGTGTGTAGCTCCTGTATCAAGAGGGGTAATGACCCTCTGTCCTGCTAACATACCACGAATCCTGAAAGAGCCCTCCTGCTGTATGCTAGATAAGCGTGCCTCCTGTAACTGAAGCTCTGGCCCTGTCTCTGCTCTAGGCCCTGAAGCCTCTGACTCTGAATCCTCGGAACTCTCCTGCTGTTCGGAATTTTCTGATTCTGAGTCCTCATAATACGCCCACATCACTCGATTTGCCTTGCCCTTAGGTCTTAGAGGACAATCGTGATTGGCGTCATAGGGTCCTTTGCAGTAGAAGCAAAGCTTCTTTCTACAGCTTCTTCCTGCGTAGATCATTAAGGGCCTCTCGATCCAAAGGTGGAGCTGCTGATTTACCTTTTGAATCGTTCTTAAAGTCTGATTTTTCTTTGTTAAAATCAGATTTGTCCCTGTTTTTGTTAAAGCCCTTGTTGTCCCTGAAAGATGAAGAACCTCTGGAGTTAAATCTACTAGACGGTGCTGCTAACTCCATGCTTCGTGCTTTCTTCATCGCCTCCTGTAATGAAGGAGGATCAAAGGCTTTGATCCAGCCTCTCAGCGGCTCTATCAAACCCTCCATGAAGAGTACTACCAATCTCCTCTCGGAAATGTTCGGAACCATGACTGATAACTTCTGAAAGTCACCAATGTAGGACTCCAAACTGCCACTCTGTCTCAACTGAGCTAAGTCTTTGAAGTAGGATTCTGGATCCTTCCTATCAAACCGCTCAACCAATCTGTCTACGAACTCCTGGTATGAAGTGATCCTGTCATGCTGTAACGTCACCATACCGTGGTGCCACCAATCGTAAGCCACTCCCTCGAGATGCAATGTAGCATATCTGATAGCATCTCTCTCAGCCATCGGGCGTAATGTAAGAAATGTGTCCAGCTTACTAATCCATGCCTGAGCTGTCACCTTACCACTACCATCGAACATCGCCAGATTAAGCCTGTTAGTTGCATGTTTTAGGTCATTGTTCTGGTATCTAGGTCTCCAATCCTGTCGACCTCTGTGGTGCTCTCGCCTCTGAGTGACAAAACGGTCGAAAGAAATCCTCTCTTTGACCTCTGGTGGTACCAACTCCCACTCCTCGTTCGCTGCCATAAGTGTATCAGCGAACAACTCATCATGCTCCTCACTGCTAAGACTTCTCCTAGCTCACAAATGGTGGCCCGTAGCCCGCTTTGCTGTCCGGTGAGGTTGTCCTAGGTGCCCTCAAGTAGACTTCGGCCTTCCTACCGCCCATGCAAGTAATACTTCCTGTGGCCCACCCTGGAGTGCTATCGCTAACTCACGCGAATACATCATCTCCCACTGTTGACTCCGGCGACGGTATCTCTCGAGTGCAAAACCCTGTTGATTGACCCCTAATCTCGGCATTAGGTGGATTCTCGTCTTAGGTGAGAATCGTCATTCTCATACCATGTTTCCTCGTCACCGCTTCAAACTCTATTGCCTTCTTCAATCGGCATCACCAAGGTAATACCCGCTGCGGAGAGCCAATCTATTCTCGGGTCGTGATAAGACTCCGCTAAACCCTTAGGGATGGCGTGATTTAGCTCGATAACACTGTAGAAACCCTTGTTTCCCCGTTTTCTCTGTATCTGACTGTTTTTATGATTTTCTGAAGGTTTTTGGTTTTTTGATTGTTTTTGTGGTTTTTTGCATAAATAAAGAAAAGGCGATTTTGCAAAGAATTGGAAATAAATTCTCTAAAAATTATCTAACTTCGAAAACTACAGAATCCAATGCAAATACTTATGCCAGACCATTCATTATTCTTCCGGAATGATTACAATAAATACCCAGTTACATGCAATATAAAAAGCAATGGTTTTTATTTGAAAACCTGGAGATTGCAGCAATAAATGATATGGTACGGCTGAGTTGATTAACTCCTTCTCCCTCCGTCTGGTGCTCTGGATATGACAAAAAAACTTAGGCGCCTCCAATGATGATGATAAATGGCCTGAATGAAAGGCGTTTCTCTTCAAGACAAAGTACGGCTCAAAAGAAGATAGTACGGCCTGCAGCAGGTACGGCTGTGTACAGCAGCATTTAATGAAATGTACGGCCTTCCTAAACCCCCTCCAGAATATCAATAAAATAGGCGCTTGATGAATGTTTGCTTTCCGGATGAGAAGACTATCTGAAACCCTGAAGATTCAATAACTCTGAAGCTCTGTAATTTCCTCTGGATGAAGAAATCTCTCAACTGGCAATAGATCAGGTGATATCTCACACCCTCTGAACTGCTTTCAATGGAGATGGCTCGTTCCCCAATGAATTCGAGACTGAAACCCTAAAGCTTCTTGCTCAAACCAAACTTGATCAATTTCAATAACTCAATATGCATAATGGCTCGATTTCCAATGCAAATGGCTTATACCCTCAAAAGTGCGAATTCCTCAATAATAGGGATTATTAAAAATTCGACTTCTTCCTTTTTAATTATTTTCAATAGTCTCAGATGTAATTTTTAATTATAAAATTAATCGTTAACTGGCCCCTTTCTGATGATGGCGACCCCCTTCATTGAAATCACTTAAGTTATAATAAAATATTATAACTTTATATTATAATGCTCCAATAATTAATATTTAATTAAATCAATTAAATATTAATATCTCTCTCATTATTCAACCGATGCACGAGCCGTCTGAAGCTGATGAACACTGAAGTGATTCCGGACGCTAACAATCCATACTGCTAAAAATAGCAGGGGTCCCACGCTGACTGCTAAAAATAGCAACTTCTGCAAGAAGTGTTCGAATGAGCCCGAACGAAAGCTAACTGATCAAAACTGCCAATCTGAAGCTGAGCCAACTCCAACTAGACCCTCTATACAATCCATTAGCCTACGAGGGTCGCATGATAGGCTAATCCTGTGCTCCGAGAGATGTCGACTAGAAGGGTACATGACAGCAATGCCAATAACTTAACAATTAAATATAAAAGCATTTTGTTCAAGTTTTAACACTAAAGTTAAATAACTCAAAGATCAACGTCTCAAACTTTAAAGTTTAAATACAACAATCTGTCAATCTCTGACACTATGCCTCATTAGGGCTATCAATATCAAAAGCACTATTTGTGTCACTGTCACTCTCTGCCTGAAGTGGATCATCCAAAGGAAGGCCAACCATTCTCAGTTGCACCTCCTCCTCATCAATCTGCCTAACGTCTTCAGGATCAACATCCCAACGTGCTGCTGGAGTCTACCGATACTCAGTAGTCTGTCAATCTTGAAGTCTCAAGGCACTATGAACTGCAACTAGTTTTTCTGCTCATTTTAATGTAAGCCTATTCCTCTTAATTGAGTGGATGAAGCCATAGGTGGACCAGTTCCTCTCTGCAGCAGAGGAACTAGCAATCTGTGAGAGTAAACGAATAGCAAGTAGCTTCAACTCTGGTGTGTCCTTCCCATGAAACTTCCACCATCCAATGGGGTTTTTTTGTGCAATAGTGGCTCTATCTGTCCTGGCCTCTGCTTTGCTGAATGTAGGTCCCTGAAGATTGGAAAATTGAAGCCACTACTCTCGAAGTATGGTTGCCTCCTCAGTGCTATACATTTTACGAAGGGCTGCCATAAGCCCCTCCATTACCTCATCATCCTCAGAAGGAAGTATTCGACCAGGTCTAGGTGCATACCATTTTGGACTAAGAGCATAGGCAGCCATATGAAGAGGGGTGTTCATTGTATTCCACCTCTTTGTGACAATAGGCCTAATTTGCTCTTCATAGAATTGCAATCCAGGATCCTTGTCACGAATTGCTCTCTTCATTTCATCAAGCATGCTATCAAAAGTCTCATAAATCTCTCCAAGGCTAGGAGAGTCTGTATCCGCATACCTGATTACCCTCACAACAGGTGATATGATATTGCAAATATATCTGCAAGCAACGTTATGACATGAACACTATTAGCACTAATAATGAAAATAAAATTTCTAAAATAAAATATTAAAAACTAAAAAATAAAAAGTAAACCAAAGTAGTAAGTACATACTCAAACAATTTTTCTTACCTGATATTGGACCACCAACTGTCATTAAGCACCCTTTCTCTCACCACCTTCCCTTCTTCTATCTTTGATTGCGCCCACTTTTTCCACTCTCCACAAACCACCATGGATTGTAGAGCATCTTGCACCTCCAACATCCTCTCCAACAATATAAAATAGCTAGCATATCTTGTCTCAACTGGTTTGAGGAATTCTTTCTTTGAATAAGACCGAAATAGTGCAAGTGAAGTTTGATGATTACATACAAACATTTGTATGTTTCTAGCTTCGGCCACTGCTACTTTCACCCAATCTATTTTTCCAATGTCTTTCAAAGCATTATTCAAGGCATGTACGCAACATGGAGTCCAAAAAATATGTTTATAAGTACTCTCAATCATCAAACCAGCTAGCTTGCAAACACGGGCTGAATCTGTCACAACTTGCACAACATTAGAAGATCCAACCTCCTCTATGGCCTCCTTCAAAATGGCAAACTGGAAATCAGCATCCTTACGTTTTCCAAAACAATCAATAGCTCTAAGAAAGTATGAACCAACATGGCATGTAACAATAATATTAATGAGAGGCCGATGCCGAATATCAGTCCACCCATCCATAACAATGGAACAGCCAGTCCTAATCCATGTTTGTCTCATCTCCTCCATCAACATGTTCACCTTTGAATATTGTTTGTCAAGGAGGGAGGTACGCAATCTATGTTCTCCAGGGGGGGCATAAGAGGGTCCAATTGCTTGTGCATCTCTCAACATAGCTTTGAAATAAGGTGACCTTGCCAAATGAAATGGAACAGCATGGGCATAAAAAAATTTGGCCACTGAATCATCGGCTTGCTCACGTTTTTGCATATTCATTAACCCCATCACTGTATTTTTTTCACCTGCCTTCCTCTTCCCTTTATCACAACTCTCTCCAACTGATACATTGGAATAGTCACGCAAATCACTAGATGCACGTTTCTTACTATGAGTAGTACCCATGATTTTGTCCTCACCCACTCCAACCAATTTTGCCATCAAAACCTGCTGCTCCAATGTTATATCTTCACAAACTCGAACCCCATGTCCACTCTCACCCAATAGATGGGTTCTAACTCTAGTATAGCTCCCTTTATAATCAGTTTTACAAATATGACAAAGCCAATGCCTGCTACCCCTCGATGTTTTACCCATAGTTAAATTGGTGGCAAATTGAAGCAATGGTTTTTTGGGGTTGAAAGGGCCTTTTGCAAATTTTTGAAGATCAGGTTCGGGGCATTTAAAACGGTCTTGAGTACTTCCAATAGAAGCTGAGTTTGTATTTTCAGATTGAGAAGGGTTTGTTTGAATTTCTTCAACTTCATTTTCACTGTCCTCATTCATACTGTCATCACTGTTGTTGTCCATTTAGTAGGGGTTTTAAAATCTGAAAGTTGTAAAAAAATGTAACACATTTAAAAAAAATTTAAAACAAAAACTTAAGAGTTAAGTCTTCAAAATTCAAAATAAAATAATTTTTTTAAAAGGCTAAAAATAAAACTACAAACAGAACAATGAAATAGTAAAATACCTGTGCACACAGTTGCAGGAGCAACAAAATGGAAAAAAACGTCTTAACAGGCCCAAAATTTATGCAACCTGCGCGCACTTGTGAGTCTAAAACGTCGGCTCTTGTGCTGAGTATTTTTCATCACCGCGTCAGCTCCATTCTATGCTGCGTATTTTCTCCTGTCGGCAGTGTTTCCTGGGCGCAGTGTTTCCATTCTATGCTGCGTATTTTCTCCTGTCGGCAGTGTTTCCTGGGCACAGTGTTTCCATTCTATGCTCTGCGTATTTTCTCCTGTCGGCAGTGTTTTCTGTTGGCGTATTTCCTTTACCCTAGCAAAGTTAAAAAACTTTGTATAAAAGTTTAAAATTAAAACTTAGAGATTTCGATTTTATTATTTTTATTTTTATTTTCTTTACCCTAGCCATGCCGTGTCATGCAAAGTTAAAAAACTTTGTATAAAAAAGTTTAAACTTAAAAGATTTCGATTTTATTATTTTTATTTTTATTTTATTATTTAAAAATAATAGTTTGTTTAAAAATCAATTTTATTATTCGTAATTTTTTATTTAATTTTACAATAATATTAAAATTTTAAATAGTTATGCTTATTTTAATTTAATTTTATTATTTTATTATTTTAAATTTAAACTAAATAATAGTTTGTTTAAAAATTAATTTTATTACTCGTAATTTTTTTTTAATTTGACAATAAATTATAATATTAAATAGTTATTCTTAAAAATTAAATGTTTTATCAAAGTTTTATTGAATGAAATATAATAATATTTAATATTTATTATTTATTAATTATCACGCAATTTTATTTTATTTCATAATATAATTAACTTACAAGTTACAAGCAATTAAAAATTAATTTTTTTATCAAATATGATGAAATATTTAATATTATTAAGCAATTTTTATTTAATTTGTCAAAAATTAAAAGGTTTTTTTACTTTGACAAAATGGGGACTCCTGGGCGTCCCTGATACGATTGGGGGACTT
>VDFB02074600.1:0-15607 GCA_007258455.2 Sequoia sempervirens | reverse complement strand
CAGCAGTCATATTCATCTTACGGGACTTCAGTGCTGAAGGACATTTTAGCCTTGACCAAAACAATGCCATCGTTGAAGCCATTTGCATTGACAAATAGACAGGAAACATCACCAGAAGGTAATAAAGTCATTCATATGTACACTTTCTCTGTTTTCAACGAGCACTTCAAATCACTATCCATACAATCTATGTTTCTAATACATAGCATTTTGTTTCCTTTACAGTAAACTAGGAATAGAGGACCATAGATTTACATTGTTCAGAATGTGACTTTTTTGCCTTTCCATGCTCCAAGAAACTAGGAATAGAGGAGCACAGATTTACATTGTTCAAACTTTTACTTTTTTGCATTTCCACGCTCCAAGACATTTCACTGGGTCTCATATGTTAAAGACAATCTTGCTTTTAAAATACTTTATTGCTATTATACATTTAGACACTTCTATAGGTTACTATGTTAAAGTCTTTTAGAATATGGATGTCTGAAACTCTTATTTTGTTTTTGCACCTACCAAGACAATGGTTCACTATGTACATCTGACATATATGTTCAATAATTATTATCCATCCATGCATAATGCTATTCAAACTATATAGTTTAAATGTTCCCTTTTGCATTCTGTCCTTCCTAGCTTTTCCAATATTTGCTTTGTGATTCTTATGTTCCCAAGAATTTATGGTGACCAAGTAGAAGTTGTTATGATTGCACACTTTATACCCATTAACAAGCTACTTGAGACAATAAATGGTTATTTTTGTTTAGCTTTTATCATTTTTTATGCTATTACTGTAACGAAGTCTTGCGCCTGCTTTAATGCATTGTAATTTATAGTGACTTTTCCATCATGCATTCTAATGTATGGCGTACACTCCTGTATACACAAATCCATATATTGCTTACGCTGCATATGTGAATATTTACATGTATATATGCCTCTATGTCCATATGCACATATGTACATATTCATGCGGCCATGTATACATCTAAGCTTCTAATGCATCCCTCAGATAATAACCTGCAGACATGTACATGCTTCATTTACTTCTATGATTCATATCAATTTTAGCCTTTGAAAGCTAAATTTTATTATATGATGTATATAGTAATACTTAATTAGCTATTCAACGTATGCAGCAATTGTATCTTCAAGGAATGCCGACTGCTTTATATGTGTTAGGATTACAGACACTCACACCAAAAACTACCGAAAGTTATAGATCTCTATTGTCCCCACTTTAGACATGTTACGGCCATAAATCAAGGTGTTAAGCATTGCATAAGTGAAAAATTAGATACAGGAATGGTAATATAAGCTATACAACCTGGTCTTTCTATGGTTTTTATAGCAATTTTTAATTGCATTTCAAGAAAACCAGAAACTAGTATTTTATTCATGTTATTTCATCTATGGCATTTACAGCTTTTCCAGTAATTATTAGAAGCATAGAGTTCAGTGTTGAATAGTTCTATTGTTCATGTGATTCCTCCAACATTGTTCATGCCAAATTCTATATGTTTCCATATTTTGCATATGTGCCTAGGAGAACATTAACTATAATAGGTCACAAAATTCCTTTTTCCTGTATGCTTTCATCATAGCAAGAAAGCTCAAAGCAATTGCAAATTCTAGGTTTTCATAACACACGCTTATAGAACACAAAAACAACACACACAAAGTAATAAAAATGCATAGCAAGTAACTTAACTCTATATTAAATGACCAAAGTATCATGTCCATGCATGTTCACCAAGCCACTCCAGCGCACTCACCTCCAGCCAGATGTCATTTAATGCATTTAATTTGCATTCATGCTTTATGCTCACATTTTCTTGATATTTTAATGCATTTAATCTGTATTCATGGATTATGTACCTCTAGCCACCAACTTTCAAGCTATGCCTTTGCTTAAATTTATTTAATCAATTTATGCGTTCGCATTTTCTCAATTTTTCAAAACAAAAATGATTTATAAAGCTACTCAGTCAAATAGAAAAATAGATATATGCTATTTTCCCAACACATAAAATAGCTCTTCACATGCAAACTGTACAAAAAAATAAGCAATATGTTCAATGGAAAAATGTTATTGGCCAATGCTACCGGTTAAAAGTATTCTAGGCAAATGCATAGGCAAATTAAAAAAAACATTCACAGAAAAGAGCTTTTCATTCTGAATCCATATGCATACTTTGATTCAAACTAGTGGTTGAAGGTACATAATCTACTGATGCAAGCTTAATGCATTGAATGGCCTTTGACTAAAAGGAACACTGTTTGCATTGCTAGTTACTCCTTGAATATATAACAAGGTTCAAGGAAAGAACTCTCATTACCACACATGTTAACATAATTTTCGTTCCAAACTTCTCTGTATGAGACCGCTTTGCAGTAATCATGCATTGCGTACGCCTACCTGCCACCTTGATAATCTATGCCTTTGCTTAATTTTAATTAATCAATTTTTGTGCTTGCAGTTTCCTGATATTTTAATGCACTTAATCTACATTCATGCATTGCGTACTTCTACCCAACAACTTTTAAACTATGCCTTTGCTTAAATTTATTTAATCAATTTATGTGGAGAAGTATTTTCTCTCAAAAATTTTCAATACTAAAATGATTTTAAAGTTACCCGTGATGAATAGAAAGCTAGATAAATGCTAATTTTTCCAAAGATATAAATAGGCTCTCCAAATCAAATCCATAATTCTTAAAAATATGATAGCTAGTTACATGTATACATATATACATGTAATCCCATATGCCATGGATGCATACTAGACCATGTTTCATGGGATTATTAGAGAATCTAATTTGCTTCACACTGCTCCATACCTTTGTATGTGTGCCTATGAGACACAATTACAAGGATTCCAGAACTAAAGAACTGCCAATTCCTGAGGCACAAATACTTTCCTCCTCGGCTTTTCTGCTGTAGGTTTGAAGCAATGTAGAGATTGGCAATTTGGACTTAAAAAATTTAAAGCATTGTTTATCTGCTCCAAAGTTTCCTTTGTAATAGCTTGTGCATTGCCTGAAAGATTGGTGATGACCTGGTGGATGCAAAGAAAGATTCACTGATAAATAATTAAAAATGATCTAAACTATGATTTCATAGTCAAAGCATCCAAATGTATTGCAGCAATCCGAAACCCAACTTCCATTTAACATGTACAATGAAAATAAATAGAACGAGAAATGCATTTGCTTCAAAGTTTTAAAAGCTATTTCGACAGATTGTCTAGCCATTGTCCAAAATATGGTTTTCTATCAGCATAGTCCTTGAACCTTCTTTAGGTCTGACTGCTTCTTTGTTAATTCATTCTCATTGAAAAGTCAAATTGTAAAATGTTCCCAAGGATAATTATACTTATTTATCTCTTTTAATTGTTATATATTCAAAGACTAATTAGCAATCCAACCAGCCTCCACTTTCGTCACATGCAATTCAATGCACTAATTTTGTATCAATAAATTGTGTACTTTCAGCCACTAGTTTTAATCAAAGTATGCATATGGATTTAGAATCAAACTCTCAAAATAAATGCACATATAAATGTGTCTTTTTCTTCATTACATAATGTATCTATGTATCCATAAGTGCATTCATGCATATATCGATTTGTGCATATATCTTATTATCTCTCTATGCATCTGTCTATATATGTATGACTGTATCTATGGGTACATGTATACCTCGATTTATGTATATATGCACCTATGAATTACATAGACACATCCATGTATATATGCATCTATCAATAACTTGCATGGATACATGTATATATGCATCTATGGACTCATGCACACATGTATATATGACAGCTCATTGGTTCCAAAGCTCTCTTTATAGGACAACTGTGCATTGCCTCCAAGACTCAGATGAATCCTTCGTATTTCAAGAAAAGATTCAAATGCATAACACTTTAAATGATCTAAACTATGATTTTATAGTCAAAGTATACAAATACATTGTAACAATGCAAAACCTGACTTTCATTTAAAATGTACAGTTTCTATTCTCATAGTCAGATGCCATTCAATGCATTAATTTTGTCAGAATGAACTATGTACCTTCAACCACTAGTTTTAATCAAACTATGCATATATAAATGTGTCTTTTTCTCCATTTCATTATGTATCTATGTATCCATAGATGCAGCCATGCATATATCGATTCATGCATATCTTGTCATATCTCTACATGCATCTATCTATATATGTATGACTGTATCTATGGGTGCATGTATACATTGATTTATGCATATATGCACCTATGAATTGCATACACACATACATCTATACATGTATCTATCAATATTTTGACAAATAGAAACAGCTAAATGCTAATTTCCCAATTTTGATTTATCAAAATAGTACTTGTTTTCCAATATAACAAAATTAAAAGTTATGTATTGACATACATTCATGCATATTGTCCATACATGCATATATGCATATATGCCTTCATTCAGATTTGCATATGCATAAGAAAACATCCTTCCATGTAAAATATGCATTTGCACCTATATCCAAATATGCATACATCCATGTATACATGTGTTCATATCTCCATCTCTCCATGTAGTTCTGTTTTCTATGTATACATGTGTTTATTGATGCATCCATGCATATATCTGTGAATAGCTCTACGTATTCCTGTCTCCGTGTATTTAATGTTCTCCACTGCATCAACATTTACATGTTCTCTTTTTAATGATCTTCCATATTTATTTTTTCCATAGTATATGCATAAGAACTTCCACTTTGCCTTCTATTGTTGCATTTCGAGGAAGCTCAAGGATCTCAGTACCTTGTTGAATATGAGGGAGAGTGAGAAATGCAACATTGGTTTTTTTTCTATGTTTATATTGATGGACTTAGCCCTATGATGATTTTTAAAAGCATAACCAATACCAAACTAGACATTCTTCCACCCCTTGTTGCAAGAAATAATCACTTCATACCCTATTGATTCCATTCATTTCAATTTCCACTCTTGTACGTCCTTTTTTCTCAAATCAAATATGTTTCAAAATCTAGTTATTTGCTTATCTTCAATCATACCAACATGTTGCGTTCCTTTTTTCACAAAATCCAACTCTCATTGGAATTTTCATTTCTTGAATTTAATCATAAGCATATAACTTGCAAACGATAAATTCATACCATCTACATTCCCATTCATTCTCATATCCACCATCCTATATCCTTGTCTCCCATCTCAAATACTTTCCATAACTTATTCATACACCCTATTTGCATCACCCCCTTCTCTCAATTCGCTCCCTTTCTTCCACTTCCATAACTCATTCTTCTTTTTTACACTCACATTTCTTTATCTATCTACACTTCAAATATACCCTCATCCATCACAACAAAATTCACACCATAGCAAACAATGAAAAAGATGAAGAAAATATCAAGGTTATGCAAATAAACACTAAGTGCTTTAAAAATAACACTCATAACATATAGTTGTATTCAAGAGTTATTTTCATAATGTCTTTTCTAAACCTTGTTTATTACAGCTCCTTAAAAGCGCGTATAACAGTTTCTTCAAGCCTATTATGTGTAATCAGATTTAACAAATATTTATATGTTTGCATGTATTCATATGCATTATTAGTCATCCATTAGGCATCCTTTATACAGTTGCTCTAAAAACAATATTGTATATGTTTCAAATGCAGATTTTTCCAAAAATTTAACGCTTTATGCACACATGCATCTAAAACATGTTCTTTTTGTACCGAAATACATGGACACAACTATACATCCATCCATGCATAAATGCTACTTGAGCATCACTACGCTTTCACAAATTTGCATTTCTACTTGATTTTAGTGTTTTCCATTCGAATTCCTCGTTCACATGTCATGTATGCCTTTCACTCTTATTTGCATTGTCTACACATGCATACATCCATACATGCATCCATGTATACATAGATGCCTCAAGCATTCTAACAAATGTTTAAGATTTTTGGCATTCAATACTAAAAACAAAATAATAATACACTTTTTGCTTCCTGGATAAGATAATAAAGGAAATTTGTTACTGCAAATGTGAGCATGTACCCATGTAAAGTGTCCTAGTAACCCATGGCCATCATATATTCATGCATATTGTCCATACATGCATGTATGCATATATGCCTTCATCCATATTTGCATATGCATATGAATACATCCTTCCATGTAACATATGCACTTGCACCTATATCCAAATATGCATACATCCATGTATACATGTGTTCATATCTCCATCTCTCCATGTAGTTGTGTTTTCTATGTATACATGTCTATTGATGCATCCATGCATATATATCTTGATAGCTCTACGTATTCCTATCTCCATGCATTTTATGCTCTCCACTGCACTGGCATTTACATGTTATCTTTTTTTTGATCTTCCATATTTATTTTTTCCATAGTATATGCATAAGAACTTCCACTTTGTCTTCTATTGTCGCATTTCGAGGAAGCTCAAGGACCTTAGTACCTTCTTCAGTACGAAGGAGAGTGAGAAATGTGACATGGATCTTTTTTCTATGTTTATATTGATGAACTCAGCCCTATGATGATTTTTAAAAGCATAACCACTTTTCATAACTTATTCATACAACCTATTTCCATCTCACCCTTCTCTCAACTCGCTTCCTTTCTTCCACTTCCATTGCTCATTCTTCTTTACCACCCTTACATATTTTTTTCTATCTATAGCTCAAATATACCTTCATCCATTAGAACAAAATTCACACCATCCCAAAGAGAAAATTGAAAAAAAAAATCAAGGTTATGCAATTAAACACTGAGGGCTTTGAAATAAACTATTACAGCATAGAGTTGTACTCTACACTCCCTTTGGAAACGTTTTCTTCTATATCCTGTTTATATATCCTAAATACACTTGGTCAAAAAAACAATAATGTATTATTCTTTTGTTTCAATCATAAATGTTCTTTTTATATCTCTCAAATGCTACTTGTTTCTTTTATCCATACATTTATGTATTCCTTCGATATATGCATTGTTAGTAAATAGTTAATTTTCCTTGCCTTCTTTCATTTAATACTATACATGCAAATTGAGTCTCATTGTTTAAATACAGTTGTATTCAAGAGTTATTTTCAAAATGTCTTTTCTAAATCCTATTTGTTACAAATTCCTAAAAGCACATATGACCATTCCTCCAAGGCTATAATGTATATTCGGATTTCACAAATGTTCACATGTATCCATCCAACCAAATGCATTATTAGATATACTTTATACACTTGTTCCACAAACACTAATGTATTGCTGCTTTATTTCAGTTAATAATGTTTTTCTAGTTCTTGTTTAAACTGCATATTGTTTCTAACATTTCTAACTTTATGGACGCAAGCATATATAGATACTTCTTAACATACCAAGTTAGATGGACACATCTACACATCTGTACATGCATATGACTTTACATGGGTCCATATTTTAATGCTTTTATTTTATGTATGCATTGATGCTAACTAGTTTATTTCTCTTCTTTTCTTTCATTTAATACTACATATACGATTTTAGTCTCATCACGCTTCCAGGATTACTCAGTTGCCAGTGATGCTTGTCACTCTTTTGTGCATTCCATGCACATTGGTAAATGTCTACATGTATCCATGTATACTTAAATGCTTCAACATTTTTTACAAACACTATAACATTATTCTACTGTACATTGTTATAATAATTTAATGTTTAGATGCAATGCATTACAATGTAGATTATTATATTAATTTACTGTACCTACGTTATATCTTAATAAAATTCTTTATATCTTTTCAAATTACTTTTTGTTTAAAATATATACACAAAAATATATCTATTCATATTACATTAACAACATTGAAATCTACTTTATAATAAAATCAATTCCTTTGCACAATATCATCTAAGAATTTAGTATAATATTTTTTCCACTTATTACAATTTCATAAGTTAATCTATTACATTTTATTTCACATATACACGAATTTAATCGTAGGTAGTAAGGTTCTTTATTATTTCTTTCCAAATTACTTATCATTTATTATATAAACTCAAATTTTTATTCATACTACATAAACAATATTCAAATCCTATTTATAATAAAATCAATGGCTTTCTACTCATTCATCTAACAATTTATTGTAATATAGTTACATTGTTCTATACACGAAAATATCTTATTGTATTACATACACAGGATTTAAATCTTATTTAAAATAAAATCAATAGCTTTGTATAATACTAATCTTTTTACTACATTGCAAAAAATATTCATTAATCTTACAAAAAGTTTATACTCAAATGAGCTATACCTATCAATCTTCCACCTAACACTATTGTTTCTATTAGCACTTGCATATTGTGATATGATAAACTAAAGTAACTCAACTGTATTAATTACCATAGCACATGTTTTGCAACAGCTCACTAAACATTATTTTGTTTATAGATGCACATACAAGCAAAAAAAAAAAAAATCGTAAAACTTAGTTTCACCATGCATATAAAAATGGGCCATGTAAGGAATGCATTTTCTTTTTTTCCACGCACATGTTTTCTGTAAATAGTTACATATGATATTTGATGCTTTAGAAATATCTCTGCATTTGAACTTTGTTCCATATAAAATGACTAATGAATTTTTCGACACTTTATTTCTACAGTTTTCTTTCATTTAATACTATAAATGTAAACTGAGTCTCCTTTTGCTTCAAGGCTCGTTAACATGCCAACTATGCTTTTCACTCCTACATGCATGAAGTGCATGTGGATGCATATATGCATTTATGTCTCGTGCATTGTTACAAATCTTCCCAATTGTTTTCATTCAATAATTAATATAAATTAATAATGCATTCTTGCTTCCTAATTAAAATCATAAAGAATCTACCTTCTCACAGATGTATACATACACACACAAAAAAAAAGACTTTATTGCTAAAAAAACTCCACGTATACATGGTACCCATAAAAAAAAAAAATTCCCTTGCATCTATCCACACGTGCTCTTTGTTCACATGTCCCTATGGACCACGTTTCCCGTGAATCCTACAAAATCCGGTGCGTTTGTGCACTTCTAAAAATAACTTTTAACTTTTTAGCTACTTTCAGCATTTATATTCCCATTTGTTATCTAGGAACTCCTTTTTCCCGCTCTAAGCTTGGATTCTTACCTCTTATGTGTAGTCCCACGCCAGGTTACTTTGTTTTGTATTGTCTCATAGAACTAATTACTACCGCAACGACCAAAATTATATTAGTATCAAAGTGATTCATTTTATCCAGAAACAAATTACCTATTACTTTTTGGCTATTAACGACCACCATTTCTGGCCATGAGAGGCAACCCAGCATAGGGAGGAATTTTCCCTATTCCACCAAATTTTATGCTGAGGCTGGTGAAATTGATTAGGGTTGGAAAATTTCAATCTAGTTTAGGGTATAGTATGAGTTTGGATTATTTTTATGTATTATTATTATTAGTGCATTCGACACACAATTTTGGTTATTGGTTTGCTAAACATCATATAAAAATTAGAGCATGAATCTTTTGAATTTGATTGTGTGATTTTTTTTCTCTCCTCACTGCTGATGAAATTTCATGATTAATCATTTAGGAGAGAAAATAATTACTATGGACTCTCAGAGAAATAAAACTCATGACAGTCAACCCAAGTTTTATGCTTTAATATTATGGACTATGGAAATCATATGCTCCACAACCTATATGAAATTCAGTGTGTTTCATCAAATTGATTAGTTTTTAGTTTTTTATTTAATAATTTTAAAAACACAATTTATGTTAGTTTGTATTGGTTGATTTTGAAAATAATCATTGTAAAAATGAGTGACAATTTTATTTTTTAATATTTGCAATATCTTATTAAAATTTCAACCTTATTAATGTCTTGAGTAGCATTGAATATTCCTATAGATATCATAATATTATGACATGGAAAATAAATTAATTTGAAAGTTACTTCTATCTACAATTAAACACTTTTGAATTACTTTGTTAATTTCAATTTACCAACAAAATACTTATCCATTATTTTGTCCATTTCTATTTACCAACAAAAACACTTTTCAGTAATTGGCTCATTTTAATTCTACTACTAGTGTAATAACACTTTTCTAATTATTTTCTTTTACTCAATTTACTAGCCTCTCTAAAATCTATGTATAAAATTTAATATTCACTTTTTACTTTAGGGAAACATTTATAAAATGATTGGTAACAATTAAGTTTTTTACTTTGTAATATTAAATATATACCTCTTTCATAAAATGTATTGACCATTATGAAAAAGATAAATATAACTATAAATCTATAAAAATTTATACATTGAAATAAGTCATAATAGAAATTTAATATTCATTTTATTGAAAATATATATTAAATATTTCATAAAACTATCTTTAACAAAATTTAGAAAAACATTTTCACCTAGCTTCTCGAGCTAATCAATAAGAAATGTTTTTCTGCCTAATGACTTGCATAAATAATTAGAGCTATTAGTTAGTAGTAATTTGAAGTTTCTAAAGTTTCAGATAAAAATATTCAACTTGAGGAAGATTATAAAATAGTGGCCATGAATTTTTAGATGGATTGAAGAATAGGCTTTCTTCATGTCAAATCTTGGAGTCAATTAGTAAGTTTTCAACATATCACTTAAATTTCCTCATAATTTTCTTATGGATTCGCAAGTGTTTATCAAGTCTTATTTATTAGTATTAATTCATCTTAGCAATTTTAAATAATTTACATAATTTTTTTGATGTTCAAAATTGATTTAATATTATAGGTGTGCTACTCTAATTAAGTACATAAAATAGAAAGATAAACCTAGATTTTAATCTCTAAAAGTGAGTGAGATTACTCTTAAAATATACTTCAAAATTGAAGCTAGGTAATCTGGTTTTTTTTTCAAAGCTTAAGGGTCCACCTAGGCTAACCTAAGTTTCACTATTTATTGATTTTAAGTTAGGCTATATTCATTTTTTAATTATTAATTTTATTAATAGATGTGTTCTTCACCTCTAGCTAGATCACAAGCATATACCACTATAAAACACAGTAGTTAAGGTCCTATAGCCTTCCTAGTATAATTAAATTTATTGTATTTGAAGTAGATGTCACAAATCATGACACAATTGATTCTAAATAAATTAGCTAAAACCAAATCAATTTAAAGAAAAGAAAGTATTTGATAAATTTATTTTATTTTGTATGCATCTACCATTCAAGTGGGGTGTGTTTCAACAATATGTATCATTGTTAATCAAGAAGGAGAACTTGGATAAATTAAATTGGTATAGAGGTGTCAAGCTAAAATTTAATACCAAAAGGTACAAATAATTAACTTGATAATTCATCTAATTTTAACATAAATTACACCTTTTACCAAGGCAATTTGTTTACAATAGTTATGTTTCTATAACTAACATTTCCACTATAAATCCAAATACTATTAAAACTAAGGTCATGAATCATATCAAACTAGTATTCATGGGTGATAAATTCTAGTATCTAGTGGATTATACCCATGATTATACAATATTAGGGTTTCATTTTAAAATGAGGATTTTTGTCACCTCTTACACCTCTAGGGTTTTGCACCTAAAAGGAGAGAGATAAAGATCAACACTTCACTCAAGAACAAACCCTTGAGATTTTAGTGCAAAGAAGATTGAAATATGTCAAAAGGGATTGTCCTAAAGGCTAAAAAATAATAAAATAGATTAATTACCAAATGTAGACTAAGAAAATGCAAGCTGTTTGAAAACACACCGTGATATGCAAAAAGACCTAGAAAGATGAATAGAAATGCAAGTAAAATAGAATAGGAAAGTAAAACAAAAAATGTGCACCTAGAAATTTGTAGAGGCTAGTGTTGGCAAATAGTCAGCACTCCCCTCAGGATTCATGACATGGACTAATCGCCTCTCGTGGATCCGTTAACTTTGGTAGTTGTATCGGGCATTAATAGGTCAATCTTTTAGTGCAACGACAGTTGTGGGTCAACAATTGGTATCAGATCGAAAGATGCTAGGTTTGAATCTCCTCAAGTAACACTGAGGGGGAGTTTGTTGGTAGATGGTTAGTGCTCCCCTTGGGATTTGTGACATGGACTAACCACCTCCCGTGGATCCATTAACTCTGGCAGTTGTATTGGGCCTTAATAGGTTGGTCTTTTGGTGCAATGGCAGTTGTGGGCCAAAAACTAGAATGGAGACTATAAATTTTGTTGATCCTAAAATTTTGACTCCATCAACTCATTCACCATTTTGGGTGAATCACCCCAGGATTTGGAAAAACTGCACTTCAAAGTCTATTTTGGGCAAATGGGCATTTGATTTTGTAGAAATCTTGAAAACAAGCAGAAAGGGGACTCATTCACCACTACTGCAGGAATGATCCCACTTTTGAATCTCTTTTGAAAACTCAAAAGTGGAATCTGTAGCTCTCGGTCTGCTCAATCGGCACCTCTAGGTGTCCAGCTCTGAAACCCTAATTTTTTGCACTATAGGTGACTTTTTGTGAAGATTTTGACCTCACCAATAGGGATATGAATTCAACAAGTTTTCAACCTATTCTATCTCCAATCCTTCAAAGTACCTAAATCTACAATCACACAAGGAAAGAGAGAGAAAATGTTGATTATTAGGGAATGGGGGTTTGCCTTGGTCAAACCCCTTTTAGGTAATTAAACCAAAATAATGAAATAAGATAATGAAGCATGAAATGATGCAATTAGAAGCTTGCCATGATGATATATCTTGACTTGCTAGAATGATTGTTGAAGAATCTTTCCCTTGAATGCCTTATAATTGACCTTGATTGCTATCTTGAAGCCCTTGTGAAGACTTGAAAATGCTTGAAATGCTTAGATTGCTTGAACAATTAATTGGGGGGTGAAATAAATAGAAAAACCTTATATTTATATACAATTATGCCCTAATTCCTGAAAATACAACATCACAGGCCGACCTTAGATCATAGAAAATAAAAACCCACTAGAATTTCGAATTCATTTTAATTTTTGAGCCAAAGGGGACTCATTCACCCCTAATGGAGAATGGGTCCCACTCAAGGTATTTAAAGTGGGTGTCAAAATTTAGATATTTTAAATTATTTTTATCAGGTTTATTATACAAAATAAATTTAAGGATGACCTGTAGACGTAAAATGGGGCCAATTAAACCATATGAAAGGTCCAATTATTAATGACAAGCCTAGAAAAGTGTGAAAGTTTATTACAACACTTTGAAATAAGGCTTGGTAGATGATAAAAAGAGGTTATTTAAGTGAAATATAATAATAAGATCCTAGAAAAGTATGAAAGTGTGTCACAACACTTCACAACACTTTTACATGGCATCATAAAATTCTTATTTATTCACAAGAGCCCAAGGCATAATGTGAATGTGTTATTCACATTACAACATTAAATCAAGGAAAATCTAATCCAACATCCACAAGAAAGATCCAAATGAGTGTGAAAATGTCTAAAGATCCATTTTTCTATGCTACATTTAGCCCCCAATTTAGTGAGAGGATGAACTTGCTTCAAACTCACACTAAAGTAGACATTCAAAAGGGGTCCAAGTGTACCAATGTAGATGGTATAGGATAAAAAAGATGAAGGAGGTAACCAAGCCCCCAAGATCCAAGATCCAAAGTCAAACCAACATGAGCACAAAAGGACACGCACAATGGTGATTGATTTGTAGCAAAACGAGATACGCGATCATGCAATGAAAATAACGAGAAGGAAGAGAAGTACAAATGAGTAGAAATAAAAAGGTGGATTAAGCTTTGACCATTTGTCCAACACATTTTGGATCAGATCTAAGTTGTTTGTCCAAAAATTCATACTCACTCTAAGGCAACGAAACTTTTGGTTGTTCGCTAGGTGAGAAGTCCTAAAAAGTGAGAAGCATACACTCATGGCTCGTATGCACTCACATGCACGTAGGTGGCTATGGGTAAATTCATGCCTCAGATTGGGATTCCTACTCAAACCATACCAAAGTTATACCTCTTGATAACTTTGATAAGGTGCCACAAAAGAAAATGACTTTTCAAGCTTCACGAGACAAGCACAACTTCATATGCTTGAAACCTAGACATTGTAAATGAAAAATAGTACAAGTAATGTTCAAAGGGATTTTTCTTTAGTTTGTGTAAAGCTCTTTCTTAAAGAACATTGTGCCTAATGTTTCCAAGAGAGGATATGTCAAAGAAGTATCATGCTCTTGGAGGGAATCAAGCCCAATGACACCATCAAGATAAGGACATATTGCAAGAAGAAAGAAATCATGCAATGAAATATGATGGGTAATGCTAGCATTCCCCACTTTAAAGTAGTTGCTAACACCATTACTATGAGAAATTTCTTTAAAGTAGAAAAGACATGAGAGCATATTTGGAAAGCCCTATGCCAAGTTATATGTTTCGACATAAACTACGCCATTGAAAAGGTAGTATGTCACACATGAGCCAACTTAAGGCATGTTGTCCACATCCCAAGCTTTCTCTTATATGTTAATGAAAGGTTAACAGCTAGCCAAAAGACACAACAACAAGTGACATATGAGGACAAGGATATCTAACCCCTTTCCACCACTTAGTGCAGGACAAGGATGAGCCAAATAGGATGAAGATAAGTCTTAATTAGAGGAACTAGAGGCTTCAACACAAGGAAGAGCACCATGGTCTTTAAGATGTTGAATTTTGTTATTATTTAAATCCTTACATTCATTAGTAGAATGACCATGACCTCTATGATATGTGTAAAATGAATTTTTGTAATAAAATTTCTTTCAATTTCTTGGAGGGAGAGATATTAAACAATCTTGGAGGAGTCTTGAAAAGATACCCTCTTGATCAATGGTAGAAAGTGTTCCTGTAGTGTACGATAAAGATACCTCTTACTTAGTACAAGATGTCGTACCTATACAAGAATGCTTAGATTGCAAGATTTTGTTTTCTCCTTTACATGGGGGTGTAAAATCTAATGAACTCAAATCATTAGCATTTTGCAAGATGACATTGACATTAAGTGGAGATGTTCCTTTTTTTCTTCATTTCTTTCCAAGAAAAACAATCAAGACCGCTACTGTCTATCAATTTAGGATGCACTAATGTTAAGGTTGGCTTGTGAGGAATCATCATCATGGTGTTGATATTGAGGAAGGCTTGTTTATTTATATCAAAGGAAAATAACCAATGCCATCAGTCATTTCTTGTGTGTTAGGTTCTATAGGGACACAGATACTTTATTCTCTAGCACCACATCCTTTTCCACTATATCCAAGTTATTTCATAAGCTCATAACCTTTTCCATAAAGTTTTGCATTTCCTTTGATTTTAGTGGTTGTTCATGATTTTTTTTTTTCAAATCTTTTGTTGTGTAATTTTTGTTTTTGTTTTAAAGTGGTTATGGATGCTTTTGCTGGTCTTCCAAATTGTGTGTTGACATAACTACTTTATTGTGTCTCTTATTATAATCATTGTTTATGATCTTGTACTCACCCATGATCAGATTTTTGAAATCTAAGGAACCCTAATCATCTT